>JAASFS010000175.1:0-29216 GCA_023333865.1 Globisporangium perplexum | reverse complement strand
CAGTGCAAGACACACCCTGCATACAAACATCAGTGTTAGCGAATCTTCATGGGTGAGAAAAACAGAAACACCCATAAACAAGTAGGAACAGCTGGATTCAGAAAACATAAAATCCAGTAGGAATCAAGTGAGATAGAGGCTCCAAGAGCGAGCCCTCGTACCAGGGCGTCGCCGCTGCCGGCGCGCGCCGCCAACTAACTCATTTCTCAATTTACCTCCAACTACCAACACCTCCTCACCTCCTCGGCCTCCACGCTTCCTCTCAACTCTCCACAGCCGCCCCGTCCTCACAAAGACGCCAGCTGCATCTGGTCGCGGCCGACGAGAATGCGCGCACGTGGTCGGGGACTCATCTTGTCGAGGCTCTCGATGAATCTCACGAACTCCAAAGCATTCTTTGAGGTGACTGCATACGATGCTACCAAACACACACGCACATACCTCTTGGATCCTGAGAGTGAACATGGACGCAACTACCGAGTGCTGGCAAGAGTGCAGCAGATTCAGGAAGCGCTCCTGCCGTCATCTGTCGAGAAGTCGATGAACTCCTTGCAGCCACAGGAGGTCGGACCATGGTGGGTTTGCGCCTCCAGGCTGTCGTAGAACAGCTCGCTTTCACGGTGGCGTCATCGCTCTCGTCGCGGACATGCTGGTCGTGTTGGTGCTGCCGTCGCGGCCCATCGTGATTTTTTGTGTATAAGATAATCTCTTGATTTAAAAATCCGGTGTTTGAAAGATAATATATCGCGTTCGATGTTCGTACAGCGCATGCACGTACATCGTTCGCGCCTGTACGGTACGAGCTGGAGCATACAAACTTCAAGTGTGAAATGCTGCGGCTGGCAAAGGTGCAGCATGCTCGCGGCGTGCGTCGTCGCCCGCGCCTGGCGCCCCTGCTGCAGAGCGCACTGTTCTCGCAGCAGCACGCGGCGCCACCGCTCGTGGCGCTTTCGCCCGAGCTGCGCGCGCGCGTGAAAGAGGCCCCGCTCGCGACCTCGTACGAGCCGGCGATCGTGGAGCGCGGGTGGCAGGCGTTCTGGCAGGAGGCGGTGCGGCGGCAGCAGCAGCAGACAGCTGCGGCAGCGGACCCCAGTAGCAGCAGCAGCAGCTTCCGCATGGTGCTGCCGCCGCCCAACGTCACCGGCGCGCTGCACATCGGCCACGCGCTCACCATCACCATCCAGGACGCGCTCGCGCGCTGGCACCGCATGCGCGGCTCAGACGTGCATTGGGTGCCGGGTCTCGACCACGCGGGCATCGCGACGCAGGTGCGCTTGCTTGCTTGTGGCGGGCGGTCGGGCGGATGCAGGACGCATGCCGACTGATCCGCGTCGTGGCTCTCTGCAGAGCGTTGTGGAGCGCAAGCTGCAGAAGGAGCGCGGGCTCTCCAAGCACGACCTCGGGCGTGGCGCGTTCGTGGACGAGGTCTGGAAGTGGAACGAGCAGTACGGCGGCCGCATCATGAATCAGCTCGACCGCGTCGGCGCGATCGTGGAGAAGGACCGCGCGTACTTCACGCTGGACGACACGCGCTCGAAGGCGGTGGTGAGCGCGTTCGTGCAGCTGCACGAGCGCGGGCTCGTGTATCGCCGCCGCCGCATGGTGAACTGGTGCGTGGCGCCTTGGCTGCGTGGCGGACGCGGCGGGTGCTGACGCGTGCGCGGTGGCGCTGGCACCAGGTGCCCGACGCTCAAGACCGCGATCTCGGACATCGAAGTGGACCTGGAGCAGGTGGAGGGCTCGACGATGAAAGTGCTGCCTGGCCGCGCGCAGCCCGTGGAGTTCGGCGTCATGCACCGCATTCGGTACCAGGTGAGTCGGATGCTTCGAGGCGCGAGCGAACGCGTCGACGCTCCTGCGTGTGCGTCCTGCTGACCGAGTGGAGCATGCAGGTCGTAGACTCGGACGAGTTCCTGGAGGTCGACACGACCCGTCCGGAGACGATCTTCGGCGACGTCGCAGTCGCGGTGCACCCCGAAGACAGCCGCTACACCCGGTTCCACGGCAGGAGCGTGGTTCACCCGTTCTCGAAGGAGCCGATCCCGATCGTCACGGACAGCGTGCTGGTGAACATGGAGCTCGGAACTGGTGCGAGGCGTTCCAGCCGCGCAAGTGGATGCACACGCGCATGACGTGGCCCAGTGGACGCAGCTGCTCACTCGTCGTCGCTGCTGCCGCACCTCACCAGGCGTCGTGAAGGTCACGCCCGCGCACGACCCGAAGGACTTTGAGTGCGGGATGCGCAACAACCTGCCGGAGAAGGAGGTCATCGACATGGACGGTCGCGTCTGCGGCGATGTCGCCGAGCGGTTCCTGGGACTGGACCGGTACGACGCGCGCGAGAAGGTGGTCGAGGAGCTCAAGGAGATGTCGCTGTACGTGGACAAGGTGCGTAATCCGCAGGTCGCGAGGTCGCAAGGTCGCGAGGTCGCGAAGTCGCGTGGAGATGCGGCATCACCCCAACTGCATGTGCACTCACGCAAAGGCTGTTCGTCCACCAGCTGGACCATCCAACTGCGATCTCGATCTGCTCTCGGTCCGGGAACGTGATCGAGCCGCTGCTGATGCCGCAGTGGTTCGTCGACTGCAAGGACATGGCGAAGCGCGCTGCAGATAACGTTCGGTCCGGCGCAATGGCGATCGAGCCGAAGGCGCACGCGCACACGTGGTACTACTTCCTGGACAACATCCAGGACTGGTGCGTGAGTCGGCAGTTGTGGTGGGGCCACCGCGTGCCGGCGTACCGCGTGAAGCGCGACGCGAGCGACCAGTGGTTCGTGGCGAGCTCGCTCGACGAAGCGCGCCGCAAGGCAGAGCAGGCGCTTCAGGTGGAGCTGAGCGAGAGCGACATGGAGCAAGACGCCGATGTCCTGGACACGTGGTTCAGCTCTGCGCTCGTCCCGCTCTCCGCGTTCGTACGTGCCGCACTTCCGTCGTCGCCGCCGTTCGGAGTGTGCTGGCTGGGAGGTAGCGCTGCTGACCGCGTGCTTCGTTCTTCGTGTGTCGTGGCACTGACAGGGGTGGCCGAACAGCGAGGAGGACGAGCGCGTCGCCAACGACATCGCGACCAAGTACCCGCTCGACGTGATGGAGACGGGATCGGACATCCTGTTCTTCTGGGTCGCTCGGATGGCGATGCTGTGCGAGGAGGTGCGACATTCGTGTGGTGTGGCGTGCCACCTGTCGCCGGAGTCTGAGCGCTCGTTGCGCGACGTCTGCTTCCCATGTGCTCCAGTTCTCAGGCGAGATCCCGTTCCGCAAGGTACTCTTGCACCCGATGGTGCGCGACAAGGCGGGACGCAAGATGTCCAAGAGTCTCGGGAACGTCATCGATCCGCTCCACGTGATCGACGGCGTCTCGCTGGAGGAGCTTCTGGCGGATCTGACGGTACGCGCCGTGCTCTCGTTGACTGGTGTACGACAAGACCGTGAGCTCAGGACTGTTGTTTCCTGTCGATGATCCTTCCTCTAGAGCGGCAACGTCGGCGCTCGTGAGCTGAAGAAAGCCGAGAAGGAGCTGAAGCGAGAGTTCCCGCAGGGGATCCCAACGTGCGGCACGGACGCGCTCCGCTTCACGCTCGCATCGTACCTGCAGCAAGGTTCGTCCGAGTTGCAACTTCTCACCGTAGAGCGATGTGTGCTGCTGCTGCAAGACCCACTCGGCGCTCTCTCGGCTGCTGTGCTTGCAGGTCGACAGATCAACATGGACGTCCAACGAGTGGTGTCGTACCGCCACTTCTGCAACAAGATCTGGAACGCCGTTCGGTATGCGCTGCCGCTCCTGGAGACGTCGGCGCCTGCGAACCGGGCTGCTTCCTCCTCTCCGCGTGATCTGAAGGAACTGCGAGGCAGCCTCGGCTTGGCTGATCGGTGGATCATGAGCCGGCTCGTACGTGCGGTGGCGTGGTGCCGTTCGCCTCATCCAACCACGCAGCGCTTCTTGCTAACGATGTGTGTGTGTGAACTCCGTCGGCATCTCGACCTGCAGGCGCAAACTGTGATCTCGGCGAACAAGGGCATCGAGTCGAACCACTTGGCGGCGAGCGTCTCGTCGATGCAGCGGTTCTTCGTGCAGGAGCTCTGCGACGTGTACATCGAGTTCAGCAAGCCGGTGCTGTACGGCAACCGCATCGACGCGACTGAGTTCGGGTCGGACGAGAAGCTGCTCGCACGCAAGCTCGGCGCGCAGGCGACGCTGTTCCGATGCCTCGACTACTCGATGCGCCTCCTGCACCCGTTCATCCCGTTCGTGACGGAGGAGCTGTGGTGCGTGCGGTCGTGCGGTTGGCTCCGCGATCGAGAGTCGTCGTGCGCCAGCCTCGCGACTGATCCCTTGGCTGCGATCGATCGGTGTGCAGGCAGCGCATTCGCGAGCACGACCCGCTCAAGACGTCGGCGCTGACGGACACGTCGATCTTGTTCGCCGCCTACCCGGACGAGGAAGAGATGAGCGCGTGGGTGGACGAGGACGCGGAGCGAGCCATGGTGGTACGGAGGCTGCTGCACCACTGCGCGATGAGCACTAGCAGTGCACTCATGTGGTCCGCTTCTTGTGCGGCCGTAGCTGGTGTTGGACGCCATCCACGGCATCCGATCGCTCAAGCACACTGTGAAGGTTCTCGCGCCGAATGCCGCGGCTGGAGGAGCGAGGTACGTCGCTGAACGGATGCTGTCATGTTCGTTGAGCGAGTGCTGTCGTGTGTTGCTCACCTCTCATCTCTCTCTTCAGCGACGCGAGTGTCGAGATCCAGTGCGAGAATGAGAGCGTGCTGGCGGAGGTGCAGCAAGCGCTGCGGGACATCGAGGTGCAGAGTCGAGCGAGCGTCCGCGCTTCGGTTCGCCAAACCGGATCACCGTCGTCGTCGTCTGGTGGCCCGATCCTGACGCACTCGGTGTCGGACTCGTGTCGCGGTGCGTGGGGAGTGAACCGAATCGATCGATCGATCGATCGCTTGGTATGACGCGGCGACAACGAGAGATGTGCTCACGTTTCGTATCGCGTGCTACTTGCAGTGCTGCTGCAAGTCCCGGAAGACGCCGAGACGTCGCAGCGCGTCCAAGCGGAGATCAGCCGCCTCGAAAAGCGCGCGAGCAAGTTCGAGAAGACGCTCGAGGGGCTCGCGAGCCGCAGATCCGACCCGCAGTACGCCTCGAAGGTCCCGGACGCGGTCCAGGCGCAGGACGAGCAACGCGTGAAGCAAGCGGAGACGGATCTCCACGCGGCGGAGAAGAGTCTGGCGGCGCTGAAGGAGCTCCAGCGCCACTACTGACCTCGCTTTCCCCGGGAGCGCCACTCGATAGATAGACACGGGGCGAGGAGCAGGAAGATGCGAGCGAGCACGCACCTCACGCACCTCACGACATCAGGGCACCACCCACACGAGCTGCTGCAACACGACGTCTCCGCACGATCGGATCGCTTCGATAGCCTATTGAACGCAAGACGCAAGACGCACGCGCGTGCGCCGTCGCTGTCTCTCTGTCTCTCTGTACACATCACGTTCGCCGCCGCCGCCGCCGCCGTCACCACGCGAGCGCGTCCGGGCGACACACACGCCCCTCACTCGTACTCGAGGATGACCTCGTCGACCTTGAGCGACGCGCCGGCGACGTGCTTGATCGCCTTGATCACGCCCTTCTTCTCGGAGCGCAGTACGTTCTGCATCTTCATGGCTTCGACGACCGCGAGCTCCTGCCCGAGCTCCACGTGCTGGCCTACCTCCACCGCGACTGAGATGAGCATGCCGGGCATCGGGCACAGCAGCAGGTTCGACGTGTCCACCTTCGGCTTGGGCTTCATGAAGCGAGAGTACTCGGACTCCAAGTCGTTGCGCACCACGACGTCGTGCACCGCGCCGTGGTGCAGCAGGCGATAGCCCTCAGGCAGCGTGTCGAGCAGCTGCGTCGCCACCGCCTTGGCGCCGCTCTTCTCCGTCAGTGTCGCCTTGAACAGCGGTGCGTTCAGCGACCAGTCGACGCTGCCGAGCACGTGCCATTCGCCCTCCGCGAGCGCGAGCGTCGCCGTCTCCACGCGGTTGCGCTGGTTCACGAGCTCCAGCTCGACCACCACCACCTCCTTCGACTCGCCGAACTGCCCGTCCACGCTCACGTACAGCTTCTCGCCGTGCGCCGCCAGGTTGTTGCGCTCGGCCAGCGCGATCAAGCTCTCGCCGGATACGTCGCTCTGCACGACGCGGAAGCGAGGCACGACGCCGGCGTGTCCGGACACGAACTCGAGCTCGTCCTCGTCCACGGCGCCGGCGCCGTTGATCGCGTCGCGCGGCGCCGCGATGCGGCCCGAGAGCTGTCCGCTCGCGTGCGCCTTCTGCAGGTGCATAATCGCGCCGACCACCGTCAGGTCCTTCGTCTCGTCCGCCGTGAGCCGGACGCCCTCGAAGCCCTCCGGGTACTCCTCCGCGATGAACTTGGTCGTGATCTTGCCGCTCACGAAGCGCGGGTGGCGGTACACGTCCTGCAGGAACGACACGTTGTTGCCCGGGCCGCGGATCACGTAGTTGTCGAGCGCCACCTTCATGCGCTCGAGCGCCTCGTGGCGGTCCTTGCCGTGCGTGATGAGCTTGGAGATCATCGGGTCGTAGAACATCGAGATGTCGCTGCCCTCCGACACGCCCGAGTCCACGCGCACACCCGGGAGGTGCACCGGCTCCTGGTACTTGAGCAGCCGGCCGATCGACGGCAGGAAGCCGCGCAGCGGGTCCTCCGCGTACACGCGGCTCTCCATCGCCCAGCCGTGGATCTTCACCGGCCCCTGCAGCAGCGCGTCCGGGAGCTTGTGGCCCGCCGCGACGCGGATCATCTGCTCGACGAGGTCGACCTGCGAGATGAGCTCCGTCACCGGGTGCTCCACCTGCAGGCGCGTGTTCATCTCGAGGAAGTAGAAGTTCTTGTTCTTGTCGCAGAGGAACTCGACCGTGCCCGCCGAGACGTACCCGACCTTCTTCGCGAGCATCGACGCCTGCTTGCCCATCGCCAGGCGCGTGGCGTCGTCGAGCAGCACGCTCGGCGCCTCCTCGATCACCTTCTGGTTGCGGCGCTGGATCGAGCACTCGCGCTCCGGGAGTGGCACGACGTTGCCGAACGAGTCCGCGATGAGCTGGATCTCGATGTGGCGCGGGTCCTCGATGAACTTCTCGATAAACATGCGGTCGTCGCCGAAGCTGCTTGCCGCCTCCTCCTTCGAGAGGCGGAAGCCCATGCGCACCTCGTCGTCGTCGTAGGCCACGCGCATGCCCTTGCCGCCGCCGCCGGCGCTCGCCTTGATCATCACGGGGTACCCGATCTCGCGTGCGACCTTGACGGCGTCGTCGGCCGAGTCGATGACGCCGAGGAAGCCCGGGATCGTGTTCACACCGGCCTCCTTCGCGAGCAGCTTGGACTCGATCTTGTCGCCCATGGCCTGGATGGCCTCGTGCCCGGGGCCGATGAACGCCACGCCGATCTCCTCAAGCGCCTCGCAGAAGTCCTTGTTCTCGGACAGGAAGCCGTAGCCCGGGTGCACGGCCTGCGCGCCGGTAGCCTTGACCGCCTCTACGATCTTCGGGATGCTCAGGTAGCTCTGCGCGGACGCCGCCGGGCCGACGCAAATCGCCTCGTCCGCCATGCGCACGGCCACGGAGTTCACGTCCGGCTCCGAGTACACGGCCACGGTCTTGATGCCGAGGCGCCGGCACGTGCGGATGACGCGCACGGCGATCTCACCGCGGTTCGCGATCAGGATCTTGTCGAAGAGCTTCTCCTTGGGTGCCGCCTGCGCCGCGAACGCGCGCGCGAGCAGCGACGGAGTCGCCGCCGCCTGCCATCCGAGGCGCGACCGCAGCGCGCGCGCAGAGAGCATCGTATCGCGGAGTGCAGAGGTGGGAGGAGGAGGAGGAGGAGGCGAGCACGCGAATGACCGAATGAAGCCGCCGAACGCAATGTGTTGGTTGAATCAACGCGCAGATTGTGTGAACGAGACGCAAGAGGGCTTGTGTTCGAGCGGTGCGCGGTACTCTTTTCCGTGAAAGAGGGGTCACTCGCGAGATACTTTCGCGGTTGGGAGCCAGCAGGGCAAAGAGGCACACAAGTGGTCTACTATCCTATCCTGTTGTGAATTGTGGAGTGCGCATGTAGAACCTGCTCAGATGCAGCGCTACTCCGGATCTCTTATTGAGAGGAATGCCTACCACACATGGTAGTCGATATAAATCGATCCGATATCAGCCAAAGAAACCTATCACATGTGCGATATACCAGTGATTGTAGGCTCACTGTTCGCTTTTCGAGTGAAATTAGAGGAATGCACCCTCGTTTTCTCGATTCGACCTTGAAGTTGGACGCGTTCAGAGACCGGGACAGCGGCGTCTTTGCGAATGTATGGACGATCTTGCCTTGAGGACCAGAGTGTCTTGTTAGCTCTGCACTTGCTTGTGTACTTGCTTGTGCACTCTTGCTGACAGTCTGTGCACGTCGACACCTTTGCGAGCGCTCTTGCCGCAAGGGACCAAGATCGCAGTGCCAGTTCTCAGGTGAGATCGATAGACACGGTAATGTGTCTTGTTGCCTCTGCCTTGGCACTCGCGCGCTCTGGTGTCGTTCCTTCAGACGGAGTACATCCTTCCGCACAAGGTGCTATGAAGGAACGACACCTTTGCGGTCGGGCGTCGAGAGAGCAAATGCCAGTTCTGAAGGCATCGGAAGCAGAGCCGATGAGACCACCAAAACGCGCCGGATGAATAGCTGTGCGCTCGGCCACAAACGTGCACCTTGCGCGCCTACACAGGCGCGAGTGAGCGCGTCCGCTCGCGCACTTGGATGGCACCAGCGCGCAAGGAGAAAGAAGCTGAGAGCGAGTGAGCAGCGCAACTTGACTTGCACGGATCGTTAGTGCTACTTATTGTTTTGCTCGTGTTACTTCTCGAAGTAACACGCTGACGTCGACGCATACACCACAACTCAACACCTCCAGCCATGCTGCGCGTGCTGTGCCTGCACGGCTGGCGCACGAACGCCAAGATCTTGGAGATGCAGGCCGAGGGGCTGCGCCGGGCGCTCGGCGGCGCCGCCGAGCTGCACTTCCTCGACGCGCCGTTCGTCGCGACGGGGCCGGCGCAAGAGATCGTGCGCACGTTCTACGAGAAGGAGGCGCCGTTCTTCCAGTGGTGGGACGCCATCAAGCGCGAGGACGCGGGCGCCGACACCGATACCGACAACACGCGCAGTGTGTACCGCTACGAGGGACTCGAGCACACGCTCGACTTCCTGGTCGGGCAGATTCACCGGCTCGGGCCGATCGACGTGCTTCTCGGCTTCTCGCAAGGCGCCGCGGTCGTGACTATCATGAACGCGCACTACGCCAAGACGTACGGCACGGCGCCGCCCTGGCGAGCGTGCGTGCTCGTCGCGGGCTTTGAGCCACGCGCCGTGGAGACCAAACACCTGCTCGAGGACGCGTTCGGCAACCGCGTGCAGCTCGCCATCCCGTCGATTCACGTCATCGGCTCGGCGGACCCCATGGCGCCGAGCTCCGAGAAGCTCTTCGAGCGGTACGCGGGCGCCGACCAGGGGGTCAAGAAGCTCAAGTTTGAGCACGAGGAGGGCCACAAGTTCCCCTCGCCGAGCCGCCACAAGGCGCTCTACGCGGACATCGCGGCGGCGCTCGTGGACATCGTGGGCTCCCGACGACCGTTCTAGCCGCTCGCTCGTGTAGACTACGACATCGACGGAGGGCAACTGGAGCAATTAGAGTGGGACTCTGCTACGACGCTGCGTCATGCTTGGATGGTACCCAGCGGTTCGCGCTCTCGCTGCGCTCGACGGCAGCACGAGGCACTCGATCCACCTACGACTCGTTCTCGGTGAGCAGCTTGGCGTGCGTCTCGTAGAGGCCCTTGAAGTACTTGGCCGTCTTCACGCGCAGCTCCGCCGTCGCGTCCTCATCGCAGACTGCGCATCCGCCACGTCGCCACGTCACCACATCAGCATCAGCGTCAATCGCCGCAGCCCAAGCAGACGCACCTGCTGACCCCCGCAAGCCAGCAGTCACGCACCGATGCAGGCGTTCGGGTGCAGCTGGATCATCGAGACGGTCCACATGTGGTTCACGCCTTCCTCGACGACCTTGTAGAGCGCGTACGCCTTGGAGATCCCCGTGATGAGAATGAGCACCTCGCGCGCGTCCATGACGGTGCCCACGCCGACCGTGAGCGCCATCGTGGGCACCTGCTTGATGTCGCCGCCGAAGAAGCGCGAGTTGGCCACCACCGTGTCGTACGCGAGCGTCTTGACGCGCGTGCGTGACGCGAGCGACGAGCCTGGCTCGTTGAACGCGATGTGGCCGTCGGGGCCGATGCCGCCGAGGAACAGCTCGATGCCGCCGACCGCGAGGATCTTGCGCTCGTACTGCGCATATGTGGAGCAGAGGGCGTGAGGTCAGCGCCACTAGCAAGGAAGAGCACGCGCGCTGGTGCTGGTGCTGATGTTGCGTACCTCCTCGCACTCCTTCTTCAGGTCGGGGGCGTTCCCGTCGAGGATGTGGACGTTCTCGCGGCTGCCGCGTGCATCCGCTTAGCTTGAAGAGCTCCATACTAGGAGACAAGGACACTCCGTGCGAGCACGAGCATGAGCCACGCACCGGATATCGACGTGCTGGAAGAGGTGGGTCCACATGAAGGTGTGGTAGCTCTCCGGGTGGGACTCGGGGAGCCCGACGTACTCGTCCATGTTGAAGGTCACGACGTGCTCGAAGCTCAGCGTGCCGGCGCGGTGGAACTCGATGAGCTTGGCGTACGTGAGCCGCGGTGAGCCGCCCGTGGGCAGCCCGAGCACGAACGGCCGCTCCGCCGTCGGCTTGAAGGCGTGGATGCGCTTGCGCACGTACGTGGCCACCCAGAGCGCCACGCGGTCGCTCGAGTCTTCGATCACGAGCCGCATCGCGTAGCGTGTGCTGGCGGTCGGGCCGGCGGGTCAGTCAGCGGGTCGGTCGTCGACGCACCTGCGCGCGGCCGGGGGAAAGCTCGAATGGTGGTGGGTGAGGCGGCGGCAGCGAGCAGGTGCCGCAAGTTGAAGCCGTGCGCCTGTCGATCGCCGAGGCATACTAAGAGCAAGTCAATTTCTGCTGCTTCGAAGAGCAGGAGCGAAGTGAAGGAGGGGCGGCGCGGCTGCCGACGACGGCGACGGCCGCGGGCGGACGCCTCACTCGCCCACTTGCCCACTTGCGCATTCCTCCCGCAGCCGCAGCCGCACACGCATGACGGCGGTGCTCAAGGTCGAGAACGTGCGCGTGCTGCGCGGCGGCCGCCTGCAGCCCACGGCGCTCTGGGTCGTGGACGGCAAGGTGGTCGACCCGCAGGCGCGCTTCTGGGCGACGCGCGACCACGAGCACTTCGCGGCGCACACGGTGGTGGACGGCGGCGGCGCCATCGCGGCCCCGGGCTTCCTCGACCTGCAGCTCAACGGCGGCTTCGGACACGACTTCTCGAACCCGGACATCTCGCCCGAGAGCATCCTCGACGTGGCGCAGCGGCTCGTGGCCACGGGGGTCACGGCGTTCTGTCCCACACTCGTGTCCTCGAGCGCCGACGTCTACCGCGCGCTTGCGGACAAGTTCCCGCGCACCGCGGACGCGCACACGCGGCGCGCGGCCAACATGCTCGGGCTGCACCTCGAGGGTCCGTTCATCAACCGCGAGCGTAAGGGTGCGCACAACGAGCACCATCTGCTCGCGCCGACCGACGGGCTCGCGAGCCTTGAGCAGCGCTACGGCGCCGCGATCCTCGACACCGCGGCCATCATCACGCTCGCGCCGGAGCTCGACGGCGCCATGGACACTATCGCGGCGCTGCGCAGCCGGGGCATCGTCGTCAGCGCCGGCCACTCACTCGCGAACGTCGACACCGCGATCCGGGCGGCGGCGCGCGGCGTCAGCATGCTCACGTGCGTTGTTTCCCTGTGTGTCTCCCTGTGTGTCTACTTGCCTGTCTACACACTCACCCACCCACCCCCTCTCTCCCTCTTCTGCGCGGCAGCCACGTGTTCAACGCCATGGGGCAGTTCCACCACCGCGACCCGGGGCTCATCGGGCTGCTCGGGCTGCACCCGGAGCGGCCGTTCTACGGGCTCATCCTCGACGGGCTCCACTCGCACCGCACGTCCGCGCGCATCATTCAGAGCTGTCACCCGGACGGCCTCGTGCTCGTCACGGACGCCATGGCGGGGCTCGGGCTCCCGCCCGGCGAGTACGAGCTCGCGGGCGAGCGTGTGGACGTGAAGCCCCATGGCGCGTTCCTCGCCGGCACCGACGTCATCGCCGGCAGCATCGTCACGATGGACTCGTGCGTGCGCACGCTCGTCGAGTACACGGGCTGCAGTGTCGAGACGGCGCTCGAGGCGGCGACGCTGCACCCGGCGCGCGTACTCGGCATCGCGGACCGCAAGGGCACGCTCGACTTCGGCGCCGACGCCGACTTCGTGCTGCTGGACGCCGAGCTGCGCGTCCAGCGCACGTACATCGCCGGCGAGCTCGTGTACGACGCGACGGCGGCGCAGTGAGCAGCCAAGAGAGAGAGAGAGAGAGAGAGAGCCGTGCATTCGCCGCTCCCGTGCGCTCACCTACCACGCGAAGTGCTGGTGGTCGGCCTCGTCGCCCTGGTCGACCTTGCTGTCGTCCTCGGCGTGCGCGAGGTGGCGCGCCGGCTGCGAGCGCCACATGACCTGGCGGCCCTTGCGCTTCTTGGGTGCCTGCATGCTGCGCTCCATGGACTTCTTCATGCGCTCCTCGTACATCTTCTGCTGCTGCGAGATGCGCTCCTGCCGCACGCGCTCGCGGCGCTCCTTCTCCTTCTCCTTCTCGGCCTTGGCCACGTACTCCTCGGGCATCTGCTCGATCGCACTCAGCAGGTCCTCCAGCCGCGCCTCCAGGTCCGTGAGCATGTACAGAGTCGACGAGTTGCTCTCGGCGTCGAAGCCGCAGCGCTTGTACACCTCGAGCACGCGGTCCTGGAGCTCCCGGAGCATGCGCTCCTGCGCGTTCTCGCCGCCGCCGCTCGTGGCGCGCTGGCGCAGCTGCGCCGCCTTGGCCTCCTCCTGCTCGATCTGCGCCTCGAGCCCGTCGACGTCGCGCCTGAGCGCCTGCGTCTTGCGGTCCATCGTGCGCTTCGTCTCGCGGAAGTTCTGCTTGAGCTCCTCGAGCGTCTGCTCCGTCTCCTGGCTGTTCTGGATCAGGAACAGGTTGCTCTCCTCGAGCGCCGTGAACAGCTCGAGCAGCTGCTGCGGCTGCTGGAAGTACATCGGCACCTCCTCGCCGCTGCTCGAGCCCTCGAGGTGCTCGAGGCTCGGCATCGGCGGCGGCGCCGCCGCGATCTCCTTCGCCTTGGGCGGCTTCGCGTCCGGCTTCTTCCGCCCGCCGCCCGCCTTGGCATCTTTCTCCGGCCGCTCGCGCTCGCGCTCGCGCTCCTCGGCCTCCGCCAACGCCTTCGCGCGCTGTGCCTCCCACTCGCCCAGGATCTCATCCTTGCGCGTCTGCAGCCGTCGCGCCTGGCGCTGCCGCTTCGCTTCGACTTGCTCGGCCTCGTACTCGGGCGGCGTGAGCTCGTCCAGGAACGCCTTGTACTGCAGACAGTCCTGCAGCTGCTCCGTGAGCTTCGACATGTCGCTCTGCACGAGCTGGATCTGCTGGTTGAGCTTCTTGATCTCCTGCACCTTGTCGGCCTTCGCCTTCGTCTCCTTTTCCGCGCGCTTGATGGCCTCGTGCGCCTTCTTGTCGTTCTCCTTGAGGAACGTGTCGAAGCGCACGGCGTCCTCCTCGAGCATCAGCTCGCTCTTCTTGAGCGCCTCCTCTTTCAGCTGCGCCTTCTCCTCGAGCTTCCGGATCTCCTCGCGCTTCGTGTCGAGCGACATCTGCACGAGGAACATCTCGCGCTTCTTGGAGATGAAGTCGGCCATGTTCTCCTTCTCGCGCAGCCGGTCATTCGAGATCGCGGCAGTCGCGGCCGCCACCAGCCCGCGCGTCTGCCGCGACTGCGACGACGTGTAGCCTTCCAAGTCGGCGGGCTGTCGGCAGACACGCGTGCGTGAGAACGCGTCCGACTCGCGTCGACGCGGTTCGGGCAACGTGGCGCACCGGGTCGTCGGACCGGAAGCGCCGGATGTTGCCGATCTTGGACGTCATGGTGGACTTCTCGTAGATCTTCTGCGTCGCGTGCTGCCGCTTCTCCTGCGAGAAGAGGCGGACGGCGGTAGCGCCTGCGGTGTCAGTCGCCCCCAATTCACTCGACGCCACTTGACGCACGCGCAGCTCGCACCTCCTCCTTGCGCTGCCTCTCGGTCTCCCGCATGCGAAACACCTCCTCGTCCGACGGGAGTGTGAACGGGTTCGCCTCGGACGCCATCTGCTCTGTCTCCCAGCAGCACCACAAGGCACCCGTCAGGCTCGGTCATCCGCGTAACCCACCGACCGACGCAGTCCGCCAGCGCGCACCTGTGATCCCCCGCGGCCGGTGCATCGTGGCGATGGCGGTGGCGATCGCTCGTCCTCCCCCTTCCTTCGTCGTCGTCTTCGCCGTCGCCGTCTTGTGGCTCCGCTCGCGTGACGCTCGGAGGCTAAAGATAGCAGCACTGCAACCGAAGCGTCGCGACGTTCTTCTTACCGCGTGTCGCCTTCGGTGGCCACTTGCGCTGGTGGCACCGCCCGCTCGACCTGGAGCCGCGCAGCCATGATGAACCCCTTGGAAGACCTCGACGTGTCGCCCACGCACGCGGACTTCGGGGGCGGCGCGCTAGCGTGCGCCGACAGCGCCGACAGCGAGCGAGAGATGGTCTTCTACCAGCGACCAGGCATCGCCGGGCGGCACCTCCTGCTTCAGCCCCGTCGAGCTGGCGTGGACGTCGTCAAGACCGACCCGTTCGCGGGGCCGCCTGTCCAGCTGCTGGCGATGGACGGCAGGATCTACCTCGGCGTCTCTGCTTCGGCGGCGGCGCACACGAGAACTCGCAACGGGAGCGAGAGCGCAGGACACGACGGCGGTGCTGGGAACGCGAGCTCCGGCGCTGGTCAAGACAGACTCGCAAGGGTGCGCACCGCTCACACTGCTGCGCCGCGACTCGATGGAGCGGATCTGACGTGCTGGCGTTGCAGCTGCTCGTGACAACGAACCCGGTCTTCGACAGTCAGAGCAAGCGCAGGATCCGACACCTGCAGGTAGGTGGTAGCAACGACGTACTAGTGCTCGTCTCTCGGCCGCCACCGCCCGCTCTGGCTGACGCTCGTGACGCTCGTCTCTAGATCGCAATGCTGATCGCAGCGGCCGCGAACGTCGCATTGACCGTCGCGATGCTGTTTCCGGATGGACGCGGTGCGCGGCGCACTGCGTTGATGTCGTGTGCTGCTGTACTCGGGTCTCACCATTCGCAACTCGACTCGCTGCTTGCCACGCACACAGACGCGTGGTACAACACAGATGCGTACACGTCCGCGTTCGCGTCGGTGAACGCGAAGCGCGTCCGGACACTGCGACCGACTCTCGTGGCGCTCGCTGTTCTCGCGAACGGCTTCGGCGTCACGTCGGCGTTCATGCGGCAGGAAGCGCTCCTGACAGTCTACGTATTCGGTGCGTTAGTTCGTTGTGCTGCCACTTCCACGTCAGCCGCCCAACCCACGCCCGCGAGCACCGCTCTCACCTGCGCTCCCGCTCGCACCGACGCCTGCAGCGCTCATCTGCTCGGACACGGTCGTGATGGCGCTGCTGCTCCCGCACATGTTCTTCCTCCTCCGGTTCCTGTTCGACCTCTTCCTGATACTGCTGGCGACCGAAACGCGGGGGAACTTGGTGCGAATTGCTTTCTTGAACTCTGTTCTCCTCCGACGCGACACTAACGGACGACTTGCTGCTGCTGCTGTATGTGCTGAAACCAGGAACACGCGTGGTTCGTCACCAACTTCCACCGGCTCCGTTATTGATCTGACACTCACGCTCGTCTCCGATCACGAGCGAGGTGCCAAGTCTGTAGCGGAGCCGAAGCGGGCTCACTAGTCGGAGCTAACATGCGCCGGTGAGGAAGGCAGCTGCTGGCCGTCGCGCAAGTCGAAGCGCTCCTCCTTCCAGCCGTACTGCGTCGGTGTCAGCTTTACCACGACGTGGAGCGGGATGTTGCTCTCAAAGTCTTCTGAGAGGCGCCGCCCGAGCAAGTAGGCGTATAGAACCTTGAAAGGCACACAACAGCTTTAGACCCACTCATGACACGCCACGGATCGTCGCTAAGCCGACTTTGCCACGCACCTCGAGGTTCACGAGATGGGACATCACAAGCGTCGGCTTCCGCTGGCGCTCCAACTCCACCACAAACGACGACAAGCGCTGGTGCAACGAACGAACGGACGAACATCAGAACCAGACTGCCACAGTCTCCAGCCAACCGCAAGCGTACCCGGATCAAGTCGCCGAGAGACTCGCCGCCGTGTAGACGGTAGTTCAGCGGATCTTGGTAGAAGTCCGTCCGCACTTTGTTGATGCGCTCCTTGATCTCGCTCATTGGCATGTTCGCGTACACTCCTGGAGACATCGAGTCGTGTCAGAATGCGAGCCAGACACAAGCTCGGAGCAGGTCAACGAGCGGCTTGGTAGACGCACCAGAGTCGACATTGTTCAGCGCGCTCATCGGGTGGTAGTCGACCCCGAGACCACTGATCGTCTGCAACGCGCGCGGAGTCGTGCTGAGGAGAGTGCAAGAGCGTGAGAGTCGGGTTTCAGGCAGATCGATCGCACAACGAGCGACGCACCTCGTGTACACGCGAAAGCCCTTGAGGGAGCCGCCAGACGACGGGTCCAGCGTCACAGCCTCCCTCTCCAACACTTCTTTCAGGTGCTGGATGAACCTTCCGCCCACGCTATCCAGCTTCGATGGGTTCTTGATCGCGAGATCGCGCAGCGACAGCACGTCAAAGTGCGCCGGTCGGCAGAGGTAGATCGGTCGCTCGCTAGCGGAATCCATACAAGACCGTCAGTCGCGCACCGCTGTCGAGTGAACACCCACGTCCCGCTTGGCCAGCGAATGCACGTACACGACGTGGATGCTCATGAGGAATGGCGTGAGCAGGTGCGCCATGTTGCCGTAGATGTGGTTGCAGATCACCTTCGACTGCATGTTGATCATCTTCACGTAGCTCAGCTCGTCGTCCGCGATCGTCTCGTACACGCTCTCGTACTTCTCGATGCGCTTCCTGGAGACCGTGTCCCAGCGGTGGCGCGAGTGCAGACACGAGTGAGCGCCTGGCTCACCAGTCTCTCGCTTGTCCCTCTCTACATACCACCCATCGTCCGCACGCACCGAAGGTCCACCATGGCTTCCTCGAGCGGCATGTCCTTGTAGTCCGGCGAGTTGGACACCTTCTGCGTGAAGTTGGTCTCGAGCACCTGTCGCGATCGCGTTCGCCGCTTAGCGCGTGTCTACACCGCCCGCAGCCCAGCTCCCAAGAGTCTCGCGTCCTACCTGCCGGTCGTCGCAGATGCTCTCGAGGAAGATCACCTGCGTGTCCGGCGAGTGGTCGCAGCAGCGCCGCAGTACCTCCGCGCGGCGCTCGTCCGTCGTGTTCGTGGCGTCGAAGATCGCGACCTCTCCACCTTTGTCTGCACCGCGCGCGCGTGAGTCGAGTCGGATCGCGACGCCGCCGCGGACCTGCAGACCCCGTAGCCTCGTAGCCGCCACGCACCGAGCCATTCGAGCGCCATGTCCAGCGCGCTGAACGCGAGCTCCTCGCGCTGCTGCTTGGCCGCTGCGTTGCGCGCGTCGAAGAAGTCGAAGCTCTGCTTGCCCTGCGCGACCTTGCGGCGCAGCGACCCGACGTTGAAGATGCTGGCGCGCACGCCGAGCCTGCGGTGCGCGCATTTGTCAGCGAGCGGACCTCTGGCGCTTGATTGCGGAGACGCGTCGAACACGCACCACGAGAGGAAGTTGCTGATCTTGTGCGAGATGAAGGACTTGCCCCTGCAGCAGCAGCAGCTCATGTTGAGCTCTTCGTTGCAGGCGTTCGCGATCTGAGAGAACGAGAGTGTGCGTGTCCCACGCACCGCGCAGGCAGCCCGACCATCACGAGCACGACCTTCTCGTCGTTGAAGACCTCTTTGCCGCCCGCCGTCGCCGGGAGCTCCGCAGCCGCCGGCGGGTGCGAGTGCCTGCGTGCAGATGCCATCGCCGCCGATGCCGAGGTCGCGAGCATCTTGATGAAGAGAAGCACCGAGCGAACTGCAATGCGATCCGATAAAGTACGAACATTGAAACCAGTTTTTCGTGCGCTCGTTCCGACGGTGCTACTGCTCGCAAGATGTCCGCAGTAGCAGCAGGCATCAAGGCTTGCGAAGAGAGTAAGGCGTCCGCTTCCACAACCGCAGCATGTGCGCAGCCGTGCTTGGCGTACATGGCGTGCAGGTACACGCACACACGATGGCACACCGGAAGCCTGTTTCTCTACATTTCCCCAAAACACAAGTCTCTATGGTAAAATGTGGTCCACACGAGGCAGCAGAGGACGTCGCGAGCGTGGATTGGCTGAAAATGAGATTCGCGTCGTGATCTGCCGGTTTGTATGCTGGCGCGGACAGTGGCATCCGCACAGCTGTTTTCCACTTCGCCGTCTCGCTCTCACTCTCACTCTCGCCGCCTCGCGCTCTCGCTCCCCTGCTTCGGCTGCTCGCTGGCGCGCTGCTCGCTGTCGTCGCCGCTGCCGCCGCCGCTGAACCGCATATCTCGGCGGCCACTTCGTCGTCGTCGCCGTCAGCGGAAGCTTAGAAAGAGAGAGAGAGAGAAGCGTCGAAAAACGAAGATGTTCAGCGCCGGCGCCGCAGCGTCGGATGCGTCACCGCGGCCGTCGGCGGGCTCCGTGGGCAGCGCCGCACCGACCGCCGCCGCCGCCGCACCTATGACGAGCGAGGAGATGTTCGCGCACCAGGTCGAGCTGCACAAGAAGATCCAGGAGCAGATGCAGCAGCAGTTGCAGCTGCAGAAGGAGATGAGTCTCCAAATGGGGCAGAAGCCCTCGAGCGTCACGGTGGCGGCGCCGCCGCTCGTGCAGGTGCCGCCGCCCCCCGCGCCGCTGTCGTCGTCAACATCATATTCAGCAGCGCCAACGCCAACGCCAGCGGCGCCGCCGAAGGTTCAGCGGCCAGCTGCTGCGGCGCCGGCGTCGCCGCCTCTGTTGCCGTTCCACGCGCAGCGCCAGTCGCTCTCAGCCGTGTTCGCCAAGGTGGAGCCGGATCTGGGTGATAACGTCTTCGACATGCTCGACGACCTCATCATGATCCCGTCGGGTGCCGTCGCACCGGAGCGTAACAGCCTCTCGAAGCAGGCGGTGATCGAGGTGGGCGGCGACGGCGACGACGAGGAGGGTACGCACTCGGGACGCGACAGCCTCGCCGACATCCTCGAGTCGCTCGACATGGACCTCGAGGACTTCGAGATGACGACGAGCGTCGGCAAGCACAGCTTCGCCGGCGGCGTGGACGGTGCGCAGCCGGCCGACGAGGCGCGCGACTCGTTCGACGACGACTTCGACGACCTCGACGACGACCTCGACCTTGACCTGGACGGCGACGTTGAGGACCATGGCGTGGACGACGACACGGACGACGAGGCGCTCGCGGCGGCCGCCGGCGCCTTCGACGTCAACACGGCGGACGCCGCGCAGCCGGAGGACTTCCTCGACATGCGCCGCTCGTCGTTCGACATGATGGCGTCGATCTCCGGCAGCACGAGCAGCATCACGCAGAGCGCGAACGGCAACATGTGTACGCTGATCTGGGAGGGCGGGCTGCTCGGGCTGCGGCTGCGGCTCTCGCAGTCGCGCATGCTGCCGGCGGTGTCCAAGCTCACGGGGCGGAGCTCGATCTTCGGCATCCACCTCGTGGACGTGGGCGACCTGCTCGTTCAGATCGGCTCGCGGATGATGCGCGACATGGAGTTCATGGACGCGATCAACTACCTGAAGGAGGTGGAGAAGCCGTGCAGACTCGTGTTCCGTCGCCCGAACGCGGACCCGATGGCGGTCAAGACCGTGCAGCCGCTCGTGAAGAGCAGCATCGCGCTCAAGCTGGCGCAGAAGTTCGAGGAGCTGGCGAGCGCCGAGAACGACAAGACGCCGCAGGGGCCGATCGTGAAGCTGGACGCCAAGTACGAAGTGAAGTGGCTTGACGGACCGCTCGGCATCAGCTTGATCGCGAGCAAGGACGTGCCGTACCCGCTCGTGACGCGCATCACCGGGAAGAACCGGTCCCCGCAGGTGCAGGACGTGCAGCCCGGCCACTACCTCGTGCAGATCGGATCGTACGACACTGCGGACGGAAACTTCAACAGCGCGATCAAGTTCCTGCAGAAGGTGAACAAACCCGTGTCGCTGTACTTCTGTCCTGGGAACAAGAAGATGTCGGTGCGTCCGGAGGTGTCTGCGGACGAGTACGACCACGTGTGGGAGAAGAAGCAGGCGCTGTGCTTCACTGTGAAGCCGGACGAGTACGGCCGCATGGTGATCGCCGACCTCGGCAGCGCCAAGTCCATCAAGGTGAAGGCGAAGGGAGGTCCGAACCTCGCAGCGTTTGTGAACCCAGGCGACCGCATCGAGTGGATCAACGACGACCACACGAAGGAGTTAACGTTCCACGAGTCGCTGCTCAAGCTGCGCACGGCGAAGCGTCCTCTTGTGATCCGCTTCAAGAAGCCGTCGCCACCCGAGACTGCGCCAGTGGCACCTCCTACTCCCGCGCCAGTGCCCGTGCCACCTGCCCCCGTGCCAAGCTCGGAGCCGTCGCCAAACGTGGCGACCGCAACAACAAAGGCAGCTACTGGGCGGAGCTTCAACCCGCTGAAGAAGATCGCGGCGCTCAGCTCGTACTCGAAGGAGAACTCGCTCAACAACGCGAACGCCCGCGGCAGCGAGTCGCGGAAAGGCTCTCAGTCTTCGGCGGACGCCGCGGCCCCTGTGCGCAAGACGTCGCACGGCACCGCGGAGGTCGAGGTGAAGCGAGGAATGGCTCACGACTCGAACCCGACGAAGCCATCCGGGTACTCGAACAACACATCGGCTGCAGCGAAGTCGCCGAACGGCTCATCGGCGTCGGAGGCGTCGTCGTACGTGTCCAATGGCGACGCGAACGGCAGCGAGTCGCGCCGCGAAAGCTCCGCGCCGACGAAGCTGCTCAACATCGATCTGCTCAACAGCATTCGCAAGACGTCGATGACGAAGACGTCGAGCGATCCATCAATGAATGGGAACAACGAGCGCGTCGCGGCACACGCGCCGCTGAAGCCGCTGACGCTCGAGACTCGGCATTCAACGCCCAAGCACGCGGCAGCGGAGGAGCCAGTGCCCGCTACGTTCAAGCCGGCGACGAAGCAGCAGGAGAGCTACCACCAGATGGCGCCTTTGCCGACGACGTACACTGGCGAGGAGGGCGAGGTGTACGAGGTGGTGTGGCCCGAGGGGACGGCGCTAGGCTTGACTCTGCGAGTGCACCCGACCACGCGATTCCCTGTCGTCGCCCGCGTCACGGGCACAAGCAACTTGAAGAACATCGAGCACGTGTCTCCGGGCGACGTCCTGTTTGCGGCGAACGGCATGGCGATCGTGCCGCAGGCCAAGTTCAAGCAGACGCTGGACAACCTGTCGAAGCTGCCGAAGCCCGCGCACCTGCGGTTCCGGCGAGCGCAGGCGGTGTTCATTCCCCCTCCGGTGGCTCGCGTGGAGGATCCGATCGACAAGTCACTGCCTCGCGGCCCGAACATCAAGAACGACGCCGAGTTCGAGATCGTGTGGCGAGAGAACGCGAACCTGGGCTTGGTGTTCAGCTCGGTGGCCGACGTGCCCAAGGTGACGAAAGTGGACGTTGAGTCTGGCGGCCCGATGATCAGCCGTGTGTCGGTGGGCGACGTGCTCACGTGGATCGGTCCGCTCGCAATCCACGAGTCTTCGTTCCACCAGTCGATGGCGACGCTGCGCGCGGTGAAGCGGCCGGTCGTGCTGCGTTTCAAGCGCGGCCACCCGTGAGGTTTCGCGGGTCTCGAGCGGCAGAAGGAAGGGAGGTCGAGGGCGACTCGACCGTTGGTTGGTGGCGGCGGCGGCGGTAGTGGTGGCGATATGAAGTAGACCCGAGCGGAGCCGAGCGCACGTGCTGCGGACAAGAAGCGGGCGGGGCAGGCGAGTTGGCGAGGGACAAGAAATGTAAGCTGTCGATTTTGGATGGGACGGCGCGCGTTGCTGAGCTGCGTGTGTGAGTGTGTGGGTGACGTGACGTGATGTGACGTGAGCATGAGGCAGCGAGCGAGCGAGCGAGTGGCAACTATCCTAACGGGTCCATCTCGATTCTGCTAGACTGCTACGAACTGCGCTTCCCGCGGCGGCGGAGGAGGACTATGATACAAGCGCACGCGGCGGCGGACTCGACGGACTCGCTGACTCACTGACTCACTGACTGGGTGGTTGCTGCAGGTCGGCTGGGTCGTCGAGAGGCTCGTCCTCGTCCTATCGCTCGACTCGGCTGCTTGCTGCTCGCAAGAACAGCTCCCGCGCGGAAGTCGCGCACCGGATCCGCGTCGCCAACAGCCGCGATCCGGGTGACGATGGAAGCTCTTCGCGTTGTGCGCCATCTCGCCGCCACCACCGGAGCGCGTGCGCAGACAGACACACATGCCCCCTCCCTGACGCTCAGAACATGCCCATCGGAGACGAGTCGAAGCGCTCGAACTTAGCCGCGAGCGCCTGCTTCTTGGTGAGGATCTCGTTGCGCGAGTTCTTGAGGTCCTCGGAGACGTCCGTGACGTTGATCGCGTCCATGAAGTTGGCAAGCAGTGGCGCCTTGACGTTCGACGTCGGGATGAGCCCGTGCGCGTTCGGCGTGTGGAGAAAGTCCTCGATCGCGAACGCGTAGTGGTGCGCGATGGCGAAGACGAGCATCTCGACGCAGATGACGAAATCGTTGAGCGCCGACGCGATCTTCATGGCGTCCCAGCAGTTGGGGCACCCGATGTTCCACTTCTCGGAGATCCACCCGAGCATCTCGAACGACGTGATCATGATAGACTGCCAGTACGTGAAGAAGATGATGGCCTTGATCGCGATGAACTTGGGCCACGGGCGGACCGGCGCGAGCCCCTCCTTCGTGCCCATGGCGAAGTACACGAGGCAGTAGAGCGCCCACGTCTGCGACACCGTGAGCACGAAGCAGACGTAGCCGTACGACACGAACGGGTTGAGGAACTCGCCCTCGCCGTAGACGCCCGCGAGGCTCGTGATGAGCATCACGATGGACGTGAGCACCTTCACGGGGATGTACTGCAGGATGCCGATGGTCGTGAGCCGCACGAACTTGCCGCCCATGGCCCATGGCTGCATGCAGCAGAACGGCGCGACGTGGTGCGCCTGCGGCTGCGAGCGCAGCGAGTTGGCGAGCTCCGACTGGCCGCCGAGGTACTCGACGAGGAAGCAGTGGAACGAGTAGAGCGCAAACGCCTCGTAGCAGTCGCGCACGGTCTCGAAGAGCAGCTTCTGGTCGTTGAAAACGAGCGCCAGGTACGACGTGAGCGCGTAGATCGGCACCATCATGAGGATGCGGATGATGTGCTTGCGGATGCCGGCCGACGGGTTGTACAACAGGTGCGTCCAGATGAGCCAGCCCGAGAGCACGATCGCGACCAGCGTGAAGGCGCCGGAGATGGCGTACGCCAGCGTCTCGGGCTGCATCGCTGCTCGACCGCTGGGTCGCAGGGGGCGGGCGAGCGGGTGGACGGGCGGGCGGGCGGCGCGCTCGGGCGGAGGACTCTGCCGCTCTCCTGCTGCTGGCTTCGGCGCTCTTGGGCTTCTGAGCTTGGGAAAGAAAGACAGCATTTTCAAGTGCGTTCGATTTATTGACTCGGAATTGTATACTGCAAAGGGAACCTGATGTTTCGTCGTAAATCATGTCCAGACAGTGTTGTCTTCAGATTTGCATATAAAAAGTCGAGTCGGTGGAAAGGTGCATAGCATGAAGGACAACTTGCACAGCTTCCAAGTGTATGGACGAGTGACCAATCTTCATGACCTGACCTTCCTTCCTCCTCTCCGCTCGTACACCCCGCTCGCTCCGCGCGCCACGCTCAACGCCTCTTCGAGCTACTGCCACCACCACCGCCGCCGCCACCGTTGCTGCTCTTCTTCTTCTTCGAGCGTCGGTAGTCCTCGTCGTCCTCGTCGTCGTCGTCCCGCCCGCGCTTCTCGCTCGCGTGGAGGCGGTCGGCTGCCTGCGCCTCGCGCTCCAGCTCGTCCCACGACGGCGCGTCGTCGTCCTCCGACGGCGCCTCCGACGACGACTCGTCCACGATCGACGCCCAGTCCGAGCCGTCTGAGCCGCTCGAGTCATCGCTGCCCGAGTCGTCGTCGTCTTCGCCCCCGCTCGAGCTCGCGCTGTACGTGCTGTCTTCTGCTTCCTCCTCGTCCTCGTCCTCGTCATCCGATCCTTCCATCTGCACACCAGTAGCACCAGCAGCACCAGCAACACGAGCCACGGCGTGTCAGCGGAGCCACCACACACCTGCCAACTGCCAGCAGAACGCAAGCACGCACCTTGAGGAACTCCCAGCCCGCCGGCTTCGGCACGCCGTCTTCGTCCGAGTCGAGGTAGAACCGGTTGTCCGCCTTGATCGTCGCCATGATGCTCTTCCAGTTCAGGTTCGCCGTGCCCGTCGTGAAGCAAATGTCGATGTCGTCCAGCCACTCCTTGATCCGCTCCAGCTCGCCGGTGGACACGGCGCTGATGCGCATCGGCGCCGCGTCGAAGTTCTTGAACACGAACACGACGTCGAAGTTCTTGGACGAGAACATCACGCGCTCGAAGTGCACGTGCTCCACCTCGTCGAGCGAGATGATGAAGAACGGCATGTCCGTGAGGCTCACGAGGCAGTGCACCGACGGCTGCAGTAGCACCATCTCCTTGAACGGCGTGCCCATGAACCCGAGCTCGCGGTACGGGATGTCGAACACCACGGGCTTGCCGTACCGCTCCGACACGCCCTCCATCTTGTGGCAAAACTCCTTGAACGTCGTGTTGAGCTTCTCGCGCAGCGCACGCTCGCGGTTCTCCTCGTCCAGCTCGTCCGGGTCGTACATCGACCGCCGGCGGTTGTCCAGTGTCTGCGAGCCCTCGATCACCTCCGTGAAGAACTGCACGTCGTTCTGCTTCTTCTTCCCGATCATGATGTGGTTCTTCAGGTGGAAGTGGATGAGCACAACGAGCTCCTTGTCGCACGGCTGGAAGATCGCGTGCTTGATGTTCGAGTACAGGATGTCCAGCTTCTGGTTCTTGTTCGTCATGAACCGCACGCCGTTCGAGTGCGCCTCGAGCGTGCCGTGGGTCTTGCGTCCCGTCACGTGCGGACGCGCCGACAGGTCGATCAGGCGCGGCACGCGGCGGTCGCGCGTCAACACCAGGTCCTCCTGCACCACGAGGTCCGACTCCTCTTGCTCCCGCTGCTCGCGCTGCTTCACGCGCTTCTGCAGCTCCTTGATCAAACGGAACTGGTTGTTCAGGTTGTGCGCATCCGACGAGCGGAAGCCCAGCTCCTTGATGAACATCTTG
Source organism: Globisporangium perplexum (assembly GCA_023333865.1). Taxonomy (NCBI): domain Eukaryota; phylum Oomycota; class Peronosporomycetes; order Pythiales; family Pythiaceae; genus Globisporangium; species Globisporangium perplexum. Next base: position 3,630 of record JAASFS010000175.1, on the reverse strand, counting down.
TTCGGGAACTTGGCGATCGCCGTCTGCATCGCCGGGAGCACGTCGCGACCGAGAGACGTGCCGGGGACGAAAAAGTTGATGCGCAAGTACGTCGCCTTGTCCTCCTCCGACTTGCTCACGTTCTTGATCGTCGAGATGTGGAACGGCACGGGCACGCCGTTGATCGGCAGGATCACGCACTCCGCGCGCATGTCCACCATCACCTGCCGCTCACGCAGCTCGCTCGGGTAGTCCTTCGGGTCTCGGTACGCGAGGATGCTCTTCTCCTTCTTGCGGTCGTCCGACTTCTCGTTGTTCTGCTCCTCCAATCGGCGCATCGCTTCCTCACGCTTGCGGCGCATCAGCTCGGCTTGATGGCGGTCGCGACGTTCTTGGTCCGTCTCCTTGCCTTCCAGCTGGCGCTGCTGGTCTCGCAGACGCAGCGTCAGCACCTGGTTGCGCGTGCCCGATGGCAGCGTCTCGACCGCCGCGCGCGACGACGACTTGGACTTCGCCTCCTTCTCCTTCGAGCCTGACGACGACGACGACGACTTCTTCGGCTTGTCCTCCCCGTCGTTGTCGTCGATGTCGTACCGCACCTTGGTCCAGCCCTTCACGACCTTCGTGTAGTACTTGGTACCACTCTTGAGCACGACGACCGTGTCGGCGAGGAAGACCGAGTACCTATCCAGATCCTTCTTCTTCCGCTGCGACTCCGGCAGCGGGATGCTCTGGAAGCCGAACGCCACGTTGAACGCCATGCCCTCCGCGATGACTGTGTTGTTCCTCGCCGTGAGCAGGTTGCACGACTCGCGGAACTCGAGCCCGATGCCGAAGCCGAGGTTTTTCGTCAGCCTGGCGAACAGCGGCGGGTTGCGCGACTGGATGTACTTGCGCACTTTCTCGACGACCTTGGCGATCGTCTTGCCCGGACGCAGCTCCTTCACACACATGTCGTGCGCCTCCACGAGCAGCTCGTACGACTTCTCCATCGAGCTCGACGGGTCGATGAAGAACGTGCGGCCGACGTTCGAGCAGTACCCCTTGTAGCGCGCGCCGAGCGAGCAGATGATGACATCGTACTTGAGGTTGTCCGAGTTGCTCTGCGCGCTCGGCTTGAGGTCGTACGTGCCGCCGGACTGCACAATCGGCGGATAGCATGGCTCGATGTCGACCGGGTCGATCGAGACCTTAATCTTCGTCGGATCCTCGAAGACGCTCTCGATGTCGGTCGAGATCTTCTCGTGGCTCACGCGCTTCTCGTCGTCGATGATCATCTCCATGTCCTCCATGAACTTGAGCTTGAAGATCTTGCTCGTGAGCGCGCCGGCCCAGCGGATGCTCTCGAGTTCCTCCGCCTCCTTCACCGACAGCGCGATCTCGATGCCCTTGGCCGCGTCCACCTGCTCGAGCTTCGTGTCGTCCAGCGCCTTCTGGAACGTCGTCACCAGCTCGCCCTGCGGACTCTCCTTCGAGAGCACGCCGACCTTCGCGCCGCTCGCGCGGAGCGCGTCCGTGAGTGTCTGGAAGTTCTCGGCGTTGTTGTCCGCCTTGTTGCGCTTCAGCAGCACGAGCTTCACGTCCGAGTCCGCGTTGCCGCTCAGGATCGTCTCGAGCATCGTGTCTGCAGGCGAGGCATCGCGTTACTTCACGCTATTTCACACTCAACCCACGCAGAGAGAGAGAGAGACAGCTGCACGCACACTTCTTGCCGGCCGTGAGCACGTAGAGCGTCGTGGGCGTGAAGACCATGAGCGTCTCCGGGAACTCGAGGTACCCAAGCAGGAAGATCTGCAGCACCGCCGACTTGCGGTAGCCCGACTCGTCCGGCTGCGGCTTGCCGGCGAGCACGCAGAGCGCGTCGGCGCCGCCCCACGCTGCGCTGCTCTTGTGCTCGGTCCACGACCGGTAGAGCGCCTTCAGGCGGCGGAAGAACATGGCACCGTCGAGCTGCGGGAGACCGGAAGCGGCGGCAGCGTCGGCGGCGGTGGTGGCGGACTCCGCCGCACCGCCCTCGCTCTCCACGGCCACAGGGACGTCCGGCGCGCCGCTGTCCTCGCTCATCGCGATCTCCGCCGCCGCCGCCTCGCTCTTCACGTCGTCGTCCGCCATCGCCTCACCTCGCTCGCTTGCTGCTTGCTTGGAGCTGGGAAAATTAGTGGGGGAAACCACTTGCACATCAACACACGGCGAAGCAGTAGAGAAGAAACCGAGGGGGGGAGTTCCCGCCAAAAAAGGGAGACGCGCGTGTACCAGCGAATCTCGACGTGCGCGAAGCAAAATATCTGTTCAGGAAATGATAGTGATATTATAGACAAAAGTGAGAAAGTTTGCATGCAAATGGCTTCGAACTGTCCTCGCACATACTGTCACTCGCACACTAGCGCAACACAAGGCGATCGATAATGCTGCTGCTACTCGTGCGACCAGCGCCGCTGTCGACTGCGACGACGGCGACGACGGCGCTGCGGCGGCGGCTCCAACTGCTGCAACCGCTCGCCGTCGCGCGCCACCTCACCTCCGTTTCTGACAGTAGCAGCAACGACGCACCCGCGAAGCCCAAGAGAGCCAGGAAGGCGCCGTCGCGCGCTTCCAAGACCATCATGGTGTTCGCCAGCGAGGTGCCCGTCGTGGCGGCGCTCAACCCGTACCGCAAGGTCGAAGACGTGTTCCTGGACGTGTGGCGCCGCACGAACCCGCAGCAGCTGGAGGCTCTGCAGACGCAGCTGCACGTGCCGCCGCCGCCCACGCCCGAGCAGCGCGTGCGCGAGCTGGCGCAGGAGCTCGACGTCGTGGAGCCGCTCGCTGCCCTCACGCTGGAAGCCGCCGCCGCGGAGACCGCGCCCGCTGTGGCTGCCGCGAGCGCTAAGATCGCCGCGGCGCTGCCCGCGTCGGCGCCCGCCGCCGTACGCGAGGAGGTCGTGCAGTTGCTGTCGTCCGAGATGCACAAGAGCTTCGGCGCGCGCCAGGAGGCGCCGGCGCTGCAGCACTACGAGCAGGAGCAGCGCGTGGCCGTGCGCGAGCGCAACCTCGTGTTCTCCAAGAAGCAGCTCGCGACGCTCGGCGGCTACGACGTGTTCGTGGGCGGCAAGATCGACGGCAAGGCGGACGGCAAGGTCATCGAGGTCAAGAACCGCATCAAGCGATTCATGACCCCGCTGCCGCCGTACGACGTCGCACAGCTGCAGACGTACCTCTTCATCCTCGGAGTCACCGACGGGGAGCTCGTGGAGCATCTACGCGGCGACGCCGCCACCTCGAAGCTCACGACGGTGCGCTGGGACGCGCACATGTGGGAGACGCAGCTCGCGCCGTTCGTGCTGCGCTTCAGCGGCGCGCTCGTGCACTTCATGGGCGATGAGGCGGCGCAGGCGCGCTTCCTGCAAGGCTCGGCGGAGGAGAAGCGCGAGGAGATCCGGAGGCACTGGCTGCTTGAGCTCCCTCTCTGAGCGGCATGTGCATCAACCTCACTGTCTCGCACATTCGAAGACTGTAGCACAAGCCACCGCGCTGTCTCTGAGGAAGCTGCGCACTTGCAGACAGACACAGCGCCACTAGACAGGAACTCGCGCACACGCGCTTGGTGTTCGGAAGCGTTTGATGTTGATCTACGCAGAACTTCTCTGGTGTCTGCCTTCGTGCTCAAAGTTG
>JAASFS010000174.1:0-29401 GCA_023333865.1 Globisporangium perplexum | reverse complement strand
ATCTCGCTCCGAGTTGCATTATCACAAATGGGGTGTTTGTGTGAAAACTGAGAGTGAGATTGGATTGCCTCGAACCCCTGTGGGTTCGAGGTCAAGGTTAAATGAAAACCTTGAAGCTTGTTGATACTCGCTGGCTACCTCCCGTGATTGGCTGGGAGGCTTGCGCCTCCAGCCAATGAGTGACCGCCATGGAATGGCGCCATCATGTCGCTCATTCGAGGCAGGCTCCGTGGGTGTCCCTGACTTTTGTCACGTTAGGTTATTATCGACCGTGTGGAAGTGTTCTATGCAATGGGCACCCTGTTACATCTACTTTATCACTGGTAGAGATGCAAGACTGCATCAACATTTTATTTTTCCAGTTTGACTTGTTTCCAGGATACTTTTACATTGTATACAATATTCCGATCCCTCTAGATTTACGTATCGATCAAACACCTGCCAAATATAAACTTTTCTGGCGTAACTTAGGGAATGGGCTTCATACTAGAAGTACCGACATGCAAAGGGTGTTCCGGTATGTGGGCAGCAAGACCCGCCATTCAATAATCTCTAATACGGAGGGTCTGAACAGTTGTGTCCATTATCCTAAACTTGTTGATGAAGGAACTTGTCACAACATTGATGAGCACGGCTTTTTCATAACAAAACATCGAGATGATGCCAGTATTTTCTGGTACATGGGCAATAAGACTCACCAATAAACTCATTCAATAAATAATATTGAAAATGTTGACATATTGTTATTCAGTAATACCACATAACTGGACGACGTGTCTGAAAGGTGCATCGGCTGGATTTGACCCCACTACGTTGTTGGCGAGAAAATACGCCAATGGCTGCTCCACCGCTCGTGCTGGAACTCGATGTTTCGACGATGAGGTGGTGCTCATCGCATCGAGTGCAATACTTCATGGTTGGGGCAGAGATTCGGTACACCTATGTTGTACAATATATTATATTTTCTGCGTATATCAGTTATCGATATGAGATATGATGCCTAGTTGAGAAATTATACCATGGTTGGCTACGAGAGTGGCAATTTCTAGATCTCTCGAGTAGCCAGCTTTTGTTCTCTGCGTCCAATCCTATTCCGCTAGTGAAGAAAGAGAGGGGGGACCTTGATACGATCGCACGAAGGTGTTGTGTTGGCTCTTGCGAGTGGGGAATCGGACGGGGGCAGCACGAGCGAGGCGGCAGCAGGAGAGCAGCAGGAGGCAGGAGGCACGCGACAGGCAGCAGCAGCAAGCAGCAGGCAGCAGGCAGCAGCTCCACGCGCGTCCGTCCCGAGAGGGTCTCCCTCCCCGCAGAATGAACCTCGACCTCATGGTGGTGCTCAGCATGCGCCAGAAGGAGATGGCGTACCAGCAGCAGAGCGCGCGCCTGACGCCGGCGCCCCCCGCGTTCTTCGCGCCGCCGCCAGCGGTGGCTGCTGTCGCCAGCGCCAGTGGCGACCGACTGCGCGTAGCGGCGCCGCTCTCGCCGGCGGTCGCGGCGTTCAGCGCTAAGCAGCAGCAGCAGCTGCTGCCGCGCGGCGCCGTGTCGCCGCTGTCGGTGGGCGGCCAGCTGCCGCTCGCCAACACGTACGACCAGTTCGGCTACACGTGGCACTGGATCGCGGGCGTGTGCGCGCACTTCGCGCTCCAGCGCCAGAGCGCGCACTTCGCCGTGCAGTTCGCGCACGTGATCCTGCGGCGCCGCGCGCTGCTGCGCGAGCACGACGCGTACTCGATCCGCAACTACGACGACGTCTTCGCCGTGCAGCGCGAGCTGCAGCTGCTCGGGCTCACGTGTGTCTTCATGGCGGCCAAGATCGAGGAGGTGCACCCGCCCAAGGCGGCGGACCTCGCGGCCTTCATCTCCAAGCAAGGCGCCGTGCGCTGCGCGGGCGAGGACCTCGTGCGCTACGAGGGCGAGTACCTCGTGGTGCGTTGGCCCTGCGAGAGTGTGTGTGCTGGGGAGTAGACTCCTTCGAGTGTGTGTGTGCTGACCTCTTGCTGCTACTGCAGGAGCTCAACTGGAACCTCCACCCGACAACGCCGCTCTCGTGGCTGCTCTTCCTGCTCGCGGGCGACTCGTCCGAGATGCCGCTCGACACCATGGGGTGCGTTCGCCGCCATGTCTCTTGTGCTCCGCCGCTGCTCGGCGCCTCACGCGCCGCTTGTTGCAGGGACTTCGTCAACCCGCGGCACAACCTGTCGGGGACGAAGGACCTCTTCGTCCACGCGGTGCGGCTGATCGACGTCGCGCTGCTCGATTACCAGTCGGTCGACTTCCTCCCGAGCGTGCTCGCGGGCTCGGCACTGCTGCTCGTGGACCCGTCGCTCGACTTCCTCTTCGTGGCGCAGTTCCTGCAGCTGGACCCGAACGTGCTCTGGGAGTGCAAGACGTGGCTCCACGGCCTCGTGTACGGTGTCTCGGACTGGGAGTGTCCCGGGAGCCAGGACCGCGAGCGCTGGGAGAAGGTGCCGGACGAGGAGCTGCTGTTCCTCCAGACGCACATCGCGATCCCAAGCCACCTCGCGTACGGGCTTCTTCGCCCGGAGAGCACGCCGTACCAGGCGGTGGGCGGCCAGGCGTGCGTGCACGGCAACCAGCTGCTCAACTGCGGTTGCGTCGACAGCGGCGGCAGTCCGTTCGGGCAGTACGCGTCGACGCCGACGATGTGCGCGTCGCCGTCGTCGAGCGACAACTACGGCTGCATGTGCAAGGACGGGTACCACACCTGCGGCGGCTACGGGCCGCACGTGTACCACTTCAAGTACGGCTGGCAGGGCGTCGACGGCGGCCTGTCGTACGACGCGAGCGCGCCGCAAGAGGCGATGCGGTACGCGTAAGCGCAGCTACCGCCGCCACCAACACGAAGGAACGAGGCGGGCGGGCGGTGCTGCGCTGCAGCAGCAGCAGTATCAGCAGCACCAGCCCACATGCCTCCATGACAAACACCACGAAGAACAAGACACGTCGACCGACCACGCGGGCGCTCTGGCGCTCAAACAACCTGACAAACACTCGCATCCCTCTCAAGAAACCACGACTTCCGACCGCCTCCACCACCAACCAACCTCCTTCCCCGTTCCAGCAACGCCGAGCGCCTTGGCGACCGGCGTTGTTGAGGACGCCGCAGACCAGAAACACCGTCGAAGATGAAGCCTCCAGATAATCGTGACGTGCGCGGCGAACACCGAGCGGAACAGCAGCAAACACCGAGCGGAGCAGAGCAGCAGCAGCGGCATCTCGCTCCACAGCGCTCACGTCACTGTGTGTTGATTCTCGAAGCTAGCGAGGAGCTCCGGAGGGAGGGAGTTGCCCGCAGCACCCGCCCCCTCCACGCACCCACTCAATGCTAACTCTTTTGGTTTGGGGCTTCATGCACAGCGCACCGGTCGGTCGGTCAGTCGGTCTCCTGTGCGTGACCGACGATAAGTTAGTGGCTCCCGATGGGCTCCGCGAACGCCACTGGGAGCTGCAGCTTGATGCGCTTCTTGGACCAGAAGCCCTGGCTGCTCCGCTGCGCCGGAACGAGCACCCCCGTCCACGCCTGTGCGTCGAACTTCATCTTGGCGACCCGCGCGCGCTCCGCCTCCGCCTCCCGTGCCTTCTGCTCGCGCTCCTCGCGCGCTCGCATCGCCTGTGCGATCTCGAGCTTCTGCAGCTTGCGGCGGCTGCGTTCCTCGGCTTCGCGCAGCGCGTCATCCGTGGCCGCGACCGCTGTGCGCCGCCTCTTCTCCGACCGCGCGATCTCCTCCTCACGCCGCGCGCGCTTGCGCCGCTTCTCCTCGGCTTTGCGCTCCGACTTGTTCATGCGGTCGACGTTCGGCGCGCTGCTGCCAGCCAATGCACCGGCACTGCTTCCGGTGGCGCTGCTGGTGGCGCTGCGGTTCACAATCGACAGCTTCAAGCGCGTAGCCGACAAGTCCGGGGATCCATCGCGAGTCGCTCCGCTGCCTGACGCCGCCACGATCGTCGCCGCCGCCAGCATGGAGCTCGAGGCAACCGAGGCAGAAGCCGCGCTTGTCGAGGCGATCGTGCCGGCAGCAACCACCGAGTGGCTCCGGTCCTTCTCCACCTTGGCGGAGATCACGACGGAGGTTGAGCTCGACGCCACCTTCGAGTCTCCGGCGGCTGCGAGAGGAAGCAGGCGCACTCGCTCCTTCCTCTCGCTGCTCGACGGCTTGCGCTTCTCTCCGAGCCGCTCGCGCTCCTTGCGCAGCATGTCCTTGCGCCGCAGCCGCTCCGTCACCTCGAGCGTCACGTCGCTCCAGAGATCCTCCGCGACGCTCAGCATGTGCACCGCCGCGGCGTACACGCTCCAGCCCTCGCGGTCTTTGTCCGCCTTGTTGTACGCGATCGCGTTCTCGAACGTGAGGCGCACGTCGCGGATGAAGTCGCCGTGCAGCTTGTACTCAAACGCGGCGACCTTGTCGCTGATTGTCAAGAGGTCCATCGGCGTCTTGACGATGTCGAAATACTCCGGCGCGAGCGCCGGGAAGAGCACTTTCGCGGGCTTGCGGAACGGCCAGCAGTTCTTGTCGTACTTCTGGCTGTTGAGCACGCGCAGGAGCTTCAGGCACTCCTTCGGTTTGAGGTCCATGGGGACGCTCGCGACCAATTCGCCGCGCTCGCGCCGCAGCTGCTTCTGTCGACTCTTCGCCTCGGCCGCGTCCGCGCTCGCGGACTCGTGCAGGCTGAGCTCGGCGCAGAGCGAGTCGAAGTACCACTGCAGGTGCGTCGACATCTCACGGACGTGCAGCGACGCCGGGTCGCTCGCGCAGTTGAACTTGACCGCATTCTGGAAGATGAGGCGGCCCTTGCGCAGGAACGCCGCCACCGACGGCAGTGCGTGCGCGTGGAGCTGCTCGCGCAGCGTGCGGAGGTCCATGGGCTCGCTGATGAGCCGCAAGTACTCGGCCTGCAGCTGCGGGAAGACTTCGAGCAGCGGCTGGTCGAAGTGGAGCTTCGCCACCTGCTCGATCTTCGCGAGACGGTTCAGTACGCGGTCGCACGACGCCTCCCACGCGCTCAGGTCGCTCTTCTTGCTGCTGCTCTTCTTGCTGCTGCTCTTCTTGCTCGAGGACGATGCAGCCGACGACGACGCTCTCTGCAGCTCGGATCCAGACACCTTCGAGCCGACCGAGCTCTTCAGCGGCGGCGGGGACGACGAAGGAGTCGCAGCGCTCGAGACTGGAGACTTTTTTGGCACAGCGGCACTGGAGGTCGCGGAGACAACGGTGGACGCCGAACCCGCACTTGCGTGACCACTGCTGCTGGTGCCGCTGCTTCCGTGCGATCGATGGCGGTGGTGGTCGTCGCCGCTCTTCTCCTTCCGGTCCTTCTTCTTCTTCTCCTTGTCCCGCTTGTCCTTCTTCTTCTTCTCCTTCTTCTCCTTCTTCTTCTCCTTCCGTTCCTTGCGCTCCTTGCGCTCCTGTCTCCGCTTCAGTTCATCTGCTTCCGACAGCACCTCCTTCGGCCCGGACGAGCTACTCGACGCCTCCACTTTCACCTTGGCAGCAACAGCCGACTGCGGCGCTGGCGGCGCGTGTGCGTCTTTCGCGGCAGCTAGTGGCGCCGGAGTGCCGCTCTCGATCTTGACCGCACTGCTGCTGCCACTTGACGACGGGAGTGCTGACTGGTGCTTCTCTGACCCCCGAGCGGATTCGCTGGATGACTTCTTCGTCGGTGACCGCGACGGCACCTTCGCTTTCGACGAGTCCGATGGTGCTTCGGTCTTGAGAACCGGGATCGGAGCCTTCATCTCCAGCGCTGCAGTCGGGACCACCTTCGCCGCAGCTGGAGCGCTGTGTACAGGTGCAGCGGAGGCGGATACCTTGACTTCGGCTGGTTTGGCTGTCGCTGCGCCACTGTCGCCTGCGTGGCTCAGCCTTGAGGTGTACAGCTCGACGAAGTAGTCGCGTAGACTGCTCGCCATCGCGCGGATGTCTGCGCCTTCGACCGGGTCGCTGTTGTACTTGTGGCAGTTCGAGAAGATTAAGTGCACATCGGCGCTGAACTCGTCGACGCTCCCATACCGGTCGCCCTTGAGTTTCCTCTCGATCTTCGCAAAGTCCATCGGCTCGGAGATGATCTTAAGGTAGTCTGGGTACTTGGTCGTGTCGACTGCGTGGAGGAACGGACCGGCCGTCGGGATGTCGATGCCTCGGTACCCTTTCATCTTGTGCGCGCGGAGCTGCTTCATGATGCTCAAGCACACCTCTCTCTCCGCAAGGCTCCCGATCGAACTCTTGGACGCTTTCCGCTTGCCCTTGTCGTCCACCGACGAGGACGACGCCGCCGCCCCGGACGTTGACGAAGCGGACGATGGACGGTGCGACTTTGACGATGACTTCGATGTCGACGACGACGACGACGCTCTGTGCTTGTCTTTCGAGTGCAGCTCGTCCCCCGCGGCCGAGTCCAGCACTTGGTTGACCTGTGTCTTGAGCAGATCCGTCAGCGTCTTCGCAGACTCGCAGTACGTCTGTCCCTGCGGGTCGGGCTTCCAGTACCGGATGCAGTTGTCGAAGATCAGCTTCACATCCTTCAAAAACTCGGACGCGTGCTTGTACTCTCCCAAGTGCAAGCGCGCTGACACGGTGCTGATGTCCATCGGCACCTTGATGATCTTGTAGTAGCCGTACGGGATCTGGTCCGGCGAGTCGAAGTACGTCTGGATCGGGTACTTGAACCACTGCGCAGTCTCCTGCCCGTCCGTGCGGTGCGCCAGGATCTCGTGCAGGATCTGGTGGCACTTCCAGCGCTCGGGGATCCCCGGCCACCGCCCGCCGATCTTCTCGAACAGCGCCTCGAAGAGCTTCATCAGCGTCACCGCGTGGCTGCGCATCACTTTGCTCAAGATCACGTCGCTGTTGTAGATCAGGCAGTTCGAGAACACCAGGCGTACGTCGAACGCGAACGCGTGGATGTCCGCGTACCCGCCGCTGCGCAGCTTCTTCTGCACGCCGTAGAGGTGCATGCGGTTCGGCACCTTCACGCGGTAGTCCGGGAAGTGGCTCAGCTCCACCGGCTGGAGGAACGGCGCGGCGGGGCTGATGTTGCCTTCTTTGTACTTGATGAGCTTCATGAGCACGCCCAGGCATGCTTGGATATCGCTGTCTGACATCTTCCTGGAGCTGGAGCTGCTCTGCGGTGGTGGCGCGCCGGAGCTCTTGACGTTGCTGTGGGTCGCCGCCGCCGAGCTCGGATCCTTCACCGTCACTTTCACTGCCGACGCGTCCGAAGTCGTCGAGACGGTTGCCGAGTCTGTTGCGGTCGCCTTGCTGACGCCGCCGCCATCGCCACCGCTGCTGCTGCTGTTGCTGCTGTGGTGGTGGTGCTTGTCCTTGGCGCGGTCCTTGTCACGACTGCTGCTCTTGTGGGACTTGACCTTCTTCTCGCCGCTGGAGGAGGACGACGAGTGCTTCTTCTCCTTGTCTTTGCTCTTCTTCTTGGACTTCTTGGCCTTCTTCTCCTTCTTCTCCTTCTTGTGCTTGCGCCGGTGGCCGTCGTCGTCCGACGCGTCACTCTCCGGAGGGGGGTGGTGGTGACGCGCCTCCTCCGTCGATTTGTCGCCGGCCGGCGCGTCTGTCGACGTCACCGCTGCCGGTTTGTCGCCGCCGGCCTGCGGGGCGGCGTCGTGGTCCCCGTCGTCGTCCGCCGCCTCGTCCTGGAAGACCGTGTCGACGGCCTTGGCGTACGCCGTCTCGAAGACCCGCAGCAGGTGCTGCGCGGCGTCGAAGACCGAGCCCTTGACGTGGCGGTCGTCCTTGTTGTAGAGCATGGCGTTGTGGAAGACGAGGCGCACGTCGCGCGCGAACTTGGCGTGCGAGCGGAAGCGGCAGCGCGAGGGCTTGGCGCCGAGGTGGCGCTTCACGGTGCCGAGGTCCATGGGCTTCTTCACCACCTGCTCGTAGCCGGGGATGCCGCTCACGGGCGTCATGAACACCCACGACCAGCTCTCCTGCACGCGCTTGTTGATCAGCAGCTCGAGCAGCCGCACGCACTCGGCGTGCGCGCGCTCCGAGATCATCGTGCGAAAGGAATGAATTGTGTGGGGCGACGAAGGGAGCTTCGGACGAGCTCTTGCGTCGGAAACCATACGAAGAGCAAGTCAAGTAGTGACCTATTAGCCATCACTCACAACACCATCCACACTCGCAGTTTTTCCAACAACCCGAAGCACCAAGAGCTCAAGAGCGATGGCGTCCGCCGGCGGCGAGCGCATGTCCACGAGCGACTTCAAGCGCAAGCGCGAGCTGGATGAGGCGCGCAAGAACGGGACGCTGCCGCCGGAGCAGGACGCCGACGGCAACCTCATCAACCCGCACAACCCCGAGTACATCAGCAAGCGGCCGTGGTACCTCGGCGACTCGGGGCCGTCGCTCACGCATCAGTCGCTGCAGAACAAGGCACAGCTGCTGTCGCTGCATGAGGCGGACGAGCTGCACGCGCGCGGGCGCCGCGCTCCGGCGTCGTCGGCGACTGTGGCGGCGTCTGCGGTCAAGTGGCGCAAAGGCGCGTGCAAGAACTGCGGCGCCATGAGCCACAAGACGCTCGAGTGCGTCGAGCGGCCGCGCAAGGTCGGCGCGTGGAAGACGCACCGCGACCTGCAGCGCGACGACGCGCGCGTGGACGTGCGCTCGCAGCAGTTCGGGCGCCTCGCGTTCGACGCCAAGCGCGACCAGTGGCTCGGCTACGACCCGAGGGAGCACGCGAAGACCATCGCGCGCTACGACAAGATCGACGACGCGCGCAAGAAGCTGCGCACGGACGCGCTCGACAAGCAGCTGCACGCGTCCGCCGGCAAGCGTCGGAGCGGCAAGCCGAGAGCCGACGCTGACGTCAACTCGGACTCGGACTCGGACTCGGACTACGACTCGGACGCGTCGGAGGACGAGGAGTTCCGCGACCACGACGAAGGGCCGATGTTCACGGAGCGCGTGGCGCGCCAGGGCGGCGTCGGCGGCGCGCAGATGAAGACGACGGTGCGCAACCTGCGCATCCGCGAGGACACGGCCAAGTACCTGCGCAACCTCAACCCGAACTCGGCGTACTACGACCCGAAGACGCGGTCGATGCGCGAGAACCCCAACCCGGAGCTCCACCCGGAGGACACGACGTTCACGGGCGACAACGTCGCGCGCTTCACGGGCGACGCGCAGCGGCTCGCGGCCGCGCAGCTCTTCGCGTGGGAGGCGTACGCCAAGGGCACGGACATCCACCCGCTCGCGAACCCGTCGCAGGCCGAGTTCCTCAAGAAGCAGTTCGAGGCGAAGAAGGCGGCGCTTGAGCAGGACAAGGCGCGCCAGATCCGCGACAAGTACGGCGGCCAAGAGCATCTCGCGGCGCCGCCGCGGGAGCTGCTGCTCGCGCAGAGCGAGCACTACGTCGAGTACGCGCGCGACGGCCGCGTGCTCAAGGGCCTCGAGCGCGCGCCGGTCAAGTCCAAGTACGTCGAGGACGCGCACGAGAACAACCACACGGCCGTGTGGGGCTCCTGGTTCGATCGCGCCGAGCGCGCGTGGGGGTACGCGTGCTGCCACTCCAAAGTACGCAAGTCGTACTGCACGGGCGAGGACGGGAAGCGCGCGGCCAAGGAGGCGATGGCGGCGAAGACCGAGCGGCCGATGCTCCAGCCGGACGAGGCGGCGGCGAAGAAGCCGGCGGGCGAGAGCAGCGCGGTCCCCAAGCGCAGCGACATGTACGGCGAGAACATCGCGCCGGAGCTCGACGACAAGAAGCTGCGCAAGGCGCTGCGCAAGGCGGCGAAGGAGAGTGAGCGCGCCGAGGCGGACGACAAGCGGCGCAAGTACAACTCCATGGGCAACTACGAGGTGAACGCAGAGGAGATGGAGGCGTACAAGCTGCTGCGGACGCGCGGCGACGACCCGATGGCCAAGCTGCTCGGCAGCGACGACGCGCTGCTGGAGGAGTGATGAGTGTGTGTTCGCGGGCCAAGAGAAGCTGTTCTGCCGGTGTGCGTGTGCGTGCGTGTGACGTGGGGAACCTGAATTGAGGGGTTGGTGCGCGTGGGATACGATGGTCCGTGCGGCAGGCAGCGGCTCACGCTGGCGGCGTCGCCGGCATCCTGAGTTTACTTCGACACCGGGAAGAGCTCGTCGAGCAGGCGGAGCGTGTCTTCGGGGGACTTGACCGTGTGCCCGATCGTGCGCTCGTGCGCGTAGATCTCGTAGTCGTTGCCACCCTGGGGGTCGCGAGAGCGAGAGTCAGTCGCGGACGCCGACCGCAAGGAAGCTGCCGAGCGAGCGACCGAGACGCACCTCGTGGGTCTTGTCGCCGAAGAAGTGGATCTCGTCGTAGTCCTTCGGGTCGAGGAAGCGCAGTGAGAAGGTCTTGTCCCAGCCCGCCGGGAACACGTCGAACGAGATCTGCTCACGTGTCGTCGGCAAGCGTCAGACGGGAGCTCTTGGACCGACAGACGAACGATCACCGCACATGCACACGCACCTGGCCGCCGATGGAGAACGTGAGGTTGTAGTCCGCGAACTCCTTCTTGAGCACATCGACGAACGTCTTGCGCACGTTGTGCACGTGGTCGTACTGCTCGAAGTCGTCGCGCTCCTCCTGCGAGCAGTTGCGGCCGATGGGCGAGATGTTGATCATCCCCATGCGGAACTCGAGGAACGTGCCGCTGGTGACAGGCAAGCGGCGTTAGCGTCGCGGCTCCTGCCCGCCCACTCACTGCGAGCGCGCCTACCGCTTGATCGGGATGTCGAGGTCGGCGACGTAGCGCAGCACGAAGTTCACGAGGCGGTTGATCTGCTCGTTCGTGTACTGCTTCTTGAGGCTCTGCAGGGAGGGAGAACTTGTCGTGAGCTCAGGATGAGGGACAGGAGCGAGAGGGAAGCGCCGCGCACGCGAGCCGCACCGTCTCGCCCACTTTCACGCCGTTGTGGAACGCCACGAGCCCGTTCTCCGAAAAGCTGTAGTCAAAGTCGTCCACGACTGCAGCCACGCACGGGAGTGAGCCCTCGGATCCGCACGAGACCATCGCTCCGTCCACCACCGCACACACGCACCGGTCTCGCCAAGCTGCTCCTTCTGCTTCACGAGGTCCGAGCCGCCGACGACACCGATCGTGATCTGCTGGCGCAGCTGCTGCAGGCGCGCGAGCATCTCGGGGGACGCGTCCTGCGCGGGCGGGCGAGCGGGCGATCGTCGGGTGGTTAGCCAGCAGCTCATTTGTTGGAGTTGCTCCTCCCCCAGCACGAGACAGCAGTGAGCGCGGCACCTTGCGCGCGGGCGTGAGCGTGCCGTCGACGTCGAAGAGCGCGATGATGCGCGGGTTCTTGGCGGCCATGGTGCGGATGTGTCGGGGGGAGAGGCGGAGGGGGGAGGAGGACGCGTGCGCGCGAGCGAGCCGATGCGAGAGTGAGCGAGTCAGCGAGGTGCCGTACATGGGCTAGACTTGTAATTGTTGCTACGTCGCTTGGTTTGACTTCTTCGATAAAGTGCGGAGCGCACTTAGCAGGAGCCAATCGAATCTCGCCATGTGGAATGACGACTCGACTTTCGCCCACAAATATCGAGTACAACAGTCGAACGCTAAGACTCGCATTGTCCACACACGCTCAAGCTTGCTCGTGAGCTTCATCGTGCAGCAGCGCACAGCACACTTTGCGACTGGGTCTGTCGACACGCTCTGCACGAGTGCGTGATGAGGCAGCTCGGAGCTGGGTGGGTGGAGAGCGTCAAGCTCTCTTTCCGGACTAGCTTGCGTTGCGAAGCCGCTACGCTTCGAATTCCTTGCTGGCAACGCTCGTTGTTCTCCGCGCGGAGTTGAGTTGGTTGTCGCGGAGCAAACAACGCGCTCATCGAGATACCGTCGACTTATGATATGTGCTCGCGACGCATGCTTAGCGGCAAGCAGCACGCCGCCGCCGCCGCGCTTCTCGCGTTCACATCCTCGTCCCTCGGATTGCCGATCTTTATCATCAGTTTGCTTCAACTCGGGCTTTGTCTTGCTTTCAGTATTGGATGCGCCAGTTTCTGGTTCAACACGCTTGGCTCATTCTTCGATTCACACGCCAGAGCTCAAGCACCACTCAAGCAGCCGAATCCGAAGCCGAAGAAGAGCCTCCAAGCGAGAGGAGAAAGAAGCCCACGCGTCGCCATGAGCCAACGAGGCGGACGCGGAGGCGGCAGCGCGAGTTGGGCTCGTGGAGGTAGTGGAAGCGGCCGCGGCGGCGGTCGCGCTGGTCGCGGAGGCGGCGACGGAGGAAGACCTTCTCCCCACCCTTCGCCCGGATATGCTGGAGGCGGACGTGGTGCCAACCAGCCCCCGCCGCCGCCCCCGCCGCCGCTCCCGGCCGGACGGTACGGAGGGCGTGGCGGGATGCCGTGGGGCCAGCAAACCCTGCCGCCTGCGCCGCCACCCGCACCAGTCGCGCCGCCCCTTCCTCCTCCACCTGCACCAACGAGCCAGCGCGAGATCGACGCGCTCGGCTTGGAGCTGGAGGATAAGCTGGATGTCTCGGCATCGAAACACGCGCTCGTCGCGCCGATGGTGAAGATGCACTTTCCGTCGCGAACGGGCTTCGGTCGCGCCGGGACGGCGGTAAAGATCCTCGCGAACCACTTCCAGGTGAGCTTCAACCCGAGCGGCGACGCGTTCCACTACGACGTGGCGTTCGGCGAGGGCGGGCGGCTGTTCCCGAACGAGGGTCCGCCGAAGGCGCTCGCGGGGAAGATCATGAGCGCACTGCTCGCGCAGCTGACGCGCGAGTTCCCGAGCGCGGTGGTCGTGTCGGACGGACGGAAGAACCTGTACACCCCAAGCCGTCTGCCGTTCCAGGAGCAGGCGTTCGCTGGTCTGAAACTGGCCGACGAAGATCGCCCGAAGGAGTACTCGGCGGTCGTGAAGGAGTCGGACCCGTGCGCGGTTCGCATGGAGCAGCTGAACGAACTGTTCGCGGGGCGGCTCAACTACACGCCGTACGAAGCGCTCCAGGCGCTGGACATCGCACTGCGCCACACGGCGTCGACGCGGTTCGTGTCTGTCGGCCGTAACCTGTTCAGTCCGTCGGGGAAGAAGGCGATCGGCGAAGGCGCGGACGTGTGGTTTGGGTACTTCCAGAGTCTGCGCACGACTCAGAGCCGGCTCGTGCTGAACCTGGACCTCGCGGCGACGGCGTTCGTGCAGGCGATGAGCGTCGAGGACTACGTGTACGAGACGCTCCAGCTGAACGCGCTGCCGGCGTCGTTCAACAGGTACCAGCAGTCGGCGTTCAGCAAGGCGATCTCTGGTGTCAAGGTGCAGATCACGCACCGCCCGGGTGTGCGCCGCCAGTACCGTGTGAACAAACTGTCGAGCAAAGGCGCCGACGAGACGTTCTTCGAGGACGAGAACGGGAAGCGCATGTCGATTGCGCAATACTTTGCGGCCGCGTACAACTTGCGCCTCCGCTACCCTCGCCTCCCATGTCTGCACGTCGGCGCGCAGAATGGCCGCAACTACCTGCCGATCGAGGTGTGCACGATCGTGGCTGGGCAGAAGTGTCCGCGCAAGGTGACGGACAACCAAGTGGCGAACATGATTCGGTTCACGTGCACGCCGCCGCAAGACCGCAGGAAAGCGATCGAGGGCAAGTTCCGCGAAGCAGGGTTCGACAAGGACCCGGTGCTCAAGGCGTTCGGGCTGAACGTGTCTCCTCGGATGTCAGAGGTGCAAGCCCGCCTGCTGGCGCCTCCGAACATGGCGTACAAGAACGGCACGATTCGCCCGGACACTGGATCGTGGAACATGAAGGGGAAGTCGTTCTTCCAGGCGTCGAAACTGGCGTCGTGGGCCGTGATCAGCTGCTGCGACCCTCGTCGCAACCCGCTTGCGGACATTGAGAAGTTCTTCCGCGCGGTGATCGCGCAAGCTGGTCAACTGGGCATGGATCCACCGAAGAGCCTGCCGCCGATCATTGTCAAGCCTCGCAACCAGTCGATTCGCAGCGCGTTCGACGAAGCTGTTCACGCTGCCGGGTCTACTTTCCGCGTGAAGCCCCAAGTGATCTGGATGATCAACCCGATGATGGATGCGCACGCGTACGGGGACCTGAAGCGCGCGTCGGACACGGAGGTGGGCATCGTGTCGCAGTGCATGCTGGCGAAGCACATCCAAAAGTGCAACCCGCAGTACATTGCGAACATCCTGCTCAAGGTGAACACGAAGCTTGGCGGCAAGAACACCGTGATCGCGGAGAACCTGCCAAAGTTCGGGAAAGGAACGATCGTGTTCGGCGCGGACGTGACGCACCCGAGCCCGTTTGACCGCACACGTCCATCCGTGGCTGCTGTCGTGGCATCGGTCGATCAAAACTTCATCAAGCACGCTGGCGCGATCCGAGCGCAGGGCCATCGCGTCGAGCAGATCGAGTACATGAAGGAGATGACCGTGGAGCTCATGAAGAGATACTACCGCGAGACGCGCTCGAAGCCGGAGCGCATCGTGGTGTACCGCGACGGCGTGAGCGAGGGGCAGTTCCACATGGTGCTGAACTACGAGGTGACTGCGATCCGCGAGGCGTGCACGTTGCTGGAGAAGGGGTATCAACCTCCGATCACGTTCATCATCGTGCAGAAGCGCCACAACACGCGAGTGTTCCCAGCGGACCCTCGCGACGGTGATCGCAGCGGGAATGTCAAGGCGGGGACAGTGGTGGACAATGTGATCTGCCACCCGGTGGAGAACGACTTCTACCTGATGAGCCACGCCGGACTCCAGGGAACGAGCCGCCCGACGCACTACCACGTGGTGCTGGATGAGATCGGCTTCTCCGCGGACGAGATCCAAACGATCACGTACAAGCTGTGCTACACGTTCGCCCGCTGCACGCGCTCGGTGTCGATGGTGCCAGCTGCGTACTACTCGCATTTGCTGGCGTACCGCGCGCGCTTCTTTCAGGTCGACGGCAGCGAGACGGCGTCGATTTTGTCGGGGAGCAGCTACGACACAGTCGAAGTCGACATGCGCATGCTGGATATCCACAATGATCTCAAGCAGGTGATGTTCTACGTGTGATCGTCACCTGGCGCTTCCGCCAGCAGTGCGATCGGCCATCCAGTCCGCCACCACTCGTCCCCGCCAGTGTCTCTGCCGTTCGTCTGTGCTCGATGCTTCGCGCGCCAAGGCGGATGGGAGGGAGTGCCGTCGGAGGTGGGTCGCGCGACGTCAGCTGCCGTGTGCTGCCTCGCTTTCTCTCTTTTCTTCTTCTTCGCACACCCAAGACGCCGTCGTCTTGGCGTCGAGCCCGCGTTGACAGCGCTAGCGACTCCGAGCAGCAACCTCGCGTCGTCGTCGTCGTTGTCTTCGCCAGGAGCCACGCCGTGCATGTCTTCCGCTCGCTTCTCAATCGCTTTGAAGCCTATTTTCACGTTCTCAGATGTCGTCTTCGTTCGTGCACTGACACTGACGCAGCTGTTGCTTCTTCGCTGCTCGCGCGTCGACGTCGTGCTGCTGCTCGCGCTCGTCGAGACGCAGAGATCAGGATGGCGGACGCAGAGCCACAGTCGCCGTCGCCAGAGACGACTCCTTCGCCACCGCCAGACTCGGAGGAAGCCGCGGCGCTGGCACGAGCCATCGAGGGCTCTCCGTTCTCGGCGTGGAAACAGTCGCTCGCGTCGGAGCTCTCGAGCGAAGCGATCGCACTGCAGACCCGCGTGCACGCGCTCCAGAGCGCGTTCGACGAGGCGTCGGTGTTTATCCGCGGCGATCTCGCGTGGCGCAAACAGCTCGCGAGCTTCCACGACAAGGTGAACGACGCGCTGCACGCGCAGATGGACGCACTCGTGGCGAGGCTCCAGCTCAACGCGGACGCGCTCTCGAAGAACATCTCGGAGAGCTTCGCGCGCAAGGACGAGCAGGCGAAGCAAGCGGTCGAGTGGCAAGTGCGCATGTACGAAGACAAGCTGCGGCGCACACGCACGTCGCTGAAGAAAGAGATCGACCGGTTCACGCACCTCGAGAAGTGTCTGCGCAAGGAGCAGGCGTTCCAGGCAAAGGAGATGTATGACGACCTGGTGCTGCAGCTCACGACGGAGCACGCGGCGAAGGAGGCGGCGCTGCACGCGCTGCTGCGCGAGCTCCGATCCTCGTACAACGCGATGGAGCAGGGCAACTCGCAGCTCATGGATTCTCTGAGAACGGCGCGCGCAGAGGTGGATCGCATGAAGAAGCTGCTGATCAAGCAGACGTCGAATGTGCTGTCGACCTCGCCACAGCGATCCTCAAGCCGGAGTCCGGCTCGGTTCGCCACCGGCGGCGGGGCGGGGAGCGTATCCAGCGTAGCTGACGTCTACGTGCAGTCCCTGAAGCAGTCGCTGAGCACGGCCGCGCAGACGATCGATGGACTCAAGAAGCAGGCGGCGGAGCTGACGAGCGAGAAGGAGGCTGTAGCTCGGAAGGTGCGGCACGCCGAAGACGCAGCATCGAAGGCGAGCGACGAGCTCGCGAAGGTCACACAATTGCTCTCTGAGTCGCACACCGCGCTCGTCGCGAGCAAGAAGGCGATCGAGCAGGTGGAGAGCGAGAAGACACACTGGAACGAGCTCTTCGTGGAGTTGCAGTCCAGGACTGAGAGCCACGAACGCGAAGTCGATGCAGCGAAGCGGCTGACCGAAGCGACGACAGAGTACATCGCGTCGCTGGAGCAGCAAGCGGCGAGCTTGTGTCAGATGAAGGTGCGCGTCGGAGCGACGCACGGAGCATTCGCAGCGTGGCTCGCACAGGATCCTGGGAACCGTGACCCTCGGCTCTTGGAGAAGATCCTTGCGACGTTCGTCGGCAGCTCAAACGACGAGGTGGAGAGCGATGAGAGGAAGGCACACAACAGCGAAATCGACGGTGAACGACGGGATCTGGAGATGAGCCTGCGCTACGAGTATGAGAAGCGGTACGGCGAACAGCTCCACTTGCGCGTGAGCCATGAGCGGAAGCGCGTGCTGGCGAGGATCGAGACGCTGTGCGCGAAGCAGCAGCAAGAGTTCGACGCCGCGGAGGCAGCTGCAGCTCGATCGGAGCGTCCGTTCAAGCAGCGCGTCGCCAGCAGCGCCGGCAAGTCCGGCCGAGTGTCGTTCAAGGTAGTGCACAAGATCGTCTCGGAGGCGTACGAGCACCTGGGCTTCAGCGACTGGTCTACGACGGACTTGGACGCCTTGCACAGCCAGATCGCGGCGCTGCAGTCCCAGCTCGCGCAGCAAATGCTCGACTTCGGCAAGCTGGAGAAGTTCGCGGAGGCGCAGGGAATGGTGCTGGCGAAAGCGGATTTGCTGCAGCAGGAGAAAGAGTTCCTGCTCGCAGAGCTGACGAGTAAGTACCGCGAGCTCCGCGCGGCGCATGACGCAGCTCAGCCGTATCAGTCGAGCGACGACACGGAGCCAGCGCTGGAGCTGATGCGATTGAACGAGGCGCCGCTGACAGTGTACGGGCATCCGCAGCGCCTGGAGCTCAAGAAGGTGCGGAGACGACCTTTGTCCGCCTCTCCGTGCTTGATCGCGAGCAGCGACGACGAGCTGGACGCAGAGCGGGAACGAGAGAGTGCCGTCCTGGAGCAGTGCCGCACCTCCTGTCCGTCCAAGCAGAAGCCGCCTCGAGCTCGCCCAGTGTCGAGCGCAGGTCCGAGCTCGCTCGGTCGGCCAGGACGGCACCGCGTCTCGCAGTCTCCGAACCCGAAGCCGTTCCTACAAGCGAGCTTGACAGAGCCCCAGCAGCAAGTGGAGCACATCCGGAGCGTCCTGAAGTCGGAGCTCCTGGAGCTGAGCCCGCCCGAGAACCAGCTCGAAGACGGCACCCACCTTGGACCGGACGGGGTGCGCTCCGGCGTCGACCTGTGGCTGTCGCTTGTTTCCTGTGCACTCACGCATCTTGCTGCTGTTGTGTGTGGTGGTTCATCCAGATCCTGCAGATCATCCAGCGGCGGCGCAGTCGGAGGTAGCTCCTCGTGCACACCGGAAGACAGCCAGCAGAACAGCACCACTTCAACATACCCACACAGAATACTCCGCACACTTTCCATGCGATTCGCACTTACCCGACTCTCCACTGTCCATCGATGATACTTGGTTTCTTCACTATATCATTTACCTATGACAATCAATCAAAACCCATTCGCCCGAGCCAACCGCATGTCGCTCACCACCTGCCTGCGCGCCGCCGACGCGCGCTTCCCGGCGCTCAGCGCGACCCCCGAGCTGCTGCAGCTGGTGGACGCGTTCCTGGAGCGTGCTGCACACGCGCAGACGCAGCGCGAGCCGTTGGCGCGAGAGGCGCAGGCGGCGCTGAGCGCAGATGCGCCGCACATGCTGCTGCTCTTCCTGCGCGCGGCGACGCTGCTACCGCCTGCCTCAAGCAGCGGCGACGGGGTCCCCGTCGAACTCGACAGAACTGCGCAGCTGCTGCTAGACGCGCCGCTGCACGCTGCGCGCGTGGCGCCGTTCTGCCAGGTGTTCGCGCGCAGCAACGCGACTGCTGTCGCGCGGGTGCTGGAGGCACTGGCACCGCACGCTGAGCGCTTCGGCGTCCGCACGCTGCAGCGCGTGCTCCGAGAGGTGCGCGCACCGCGAGAGGTGGGCGAAGGGTACTGAGTGCTGACGGTCGGATGCGAGCACAGCACCTTCGCGCGCTGCACACGCTCGTGCAGCAGGACAAGCGCACGCAGGTGCTCGACGCGATCCACAGCGTTTACGAAGTCGCGCTCTCGGTGCGTGCGCAGCTGCTGGAGGGCGGACGCGAGCGGGTGTGTGGGAAGCTGACAGTAGGCGGCGGTGGCTCGCAGCTGCGCGGACTGCTGGCGTCCGAGGCGTTCGCGCCGCTGCTGCTGCTCGAGCGTGGCGCCGACGTGGAGATGGCGTTCCGCTCCGACACGCTGTTGCGCGCGCTCGTCGTGAGCTACGAAGCGGACCTGCCGACGCTGCAGCGTCACCTGGCGAAGCTGGACGACAAGGCACAGGAGAAGCTGCAGCTCGTCGCGGAGACGCGCCAGTTGCTGCTGGAGGTGCGTCCATCGTCGCTGCTGCTCGCGCGGATGAAGACTCATTGTTCGTGTGCAGGCGCTCGGTTGCTTCATGGACCTGCTGCTGACGAAGCAAGGGGACGGGAACCACGACGAGGTGCTGCTCGAGGTGCTGCACACGATGAGCCACTGTTGCGATGACGAAGACGCAGACCAGGGCTCGTACCTGAGCGACCTGTGGCATCTCTGCGGCTACAAGGTCGGAACACGCGCAACGTGCTCTCACTCGCCTGGACGCAGTGCAGAACTCACGTTCCCGTGGTGCTTCGTAGGACAAGATCTCGAGCTTCCTGGAGTCTGGCGAGACGGACAGCGAGCACCTGTCGTACCTCGAAATGATCGTCGACGCGCTTCCTCGCCGCCGGATCGTCTCCGCGGGTCTGGATCCGAGCGAGGGGAAGCCACCGTCCAAGGCAGACAGCAGAGGAGCACGCGACGAGAGCGACGCTGAGAGCCACGCAGAGGAGAAGGGAGCTCCGCCGCCCGAGACCTCATCCAACGCCGGTGCAGCTGTCAACGCGCTCGTGCTGCAGGTGAAGGACTTCTTCCCGGACCTCGGCGACGGGTACATCGAGCTGTGTCTGCTGAGCTCGGAGAACCAACTCGAGACGGTGATCAACTTCCTGCTGGAGAGCAACCCTCCGCCGGCGCTGCTAGAGGTGCCGCAGAGCCTCCAGCGCTCCGACCGCGAGTTCGCGGTCGTCGAAGCGAGGTTGACTGGCCGAGCACCGCTGCAAGAGCCGACCCGGCAAGCTGCCACGAGGACGACACCTACAGAGAAGAAGCTCGACCCAAACCGCGTGTGGATCGGCAAGAAGCCGCAGGAAAAGACGTACGACCCGCAGGTTGGGAAGCGCGACGCCGCACTCGCCGAGAAGACCAAGAAGATCGCCAAGATGATCGAGGAGGAGGAGGAGCTCATGGCGGGGGTCACGCCGTTCCTCAAGCTGGACGAGTACGACGACGACTACAACGACGAGTTCGAGGACTACGAGCCGTTCGGCGTCAAGGACAGCGGGCAGGGCGACGACCAGGACAGCGTGCGCCTGCAGAACCGGCTGCTGCGCGCGCGCGAGGCGGAGGACGCGTTCTGGGAGAGCATGCGGAACGTCAACCACCTGCAGCCAGCGAACAACGGCGCAGCAATCGACGAAGACGCGGAGAAGAAGATGCTCCCGAACGCGGCGCGAGCGGCGCCTCGCCGCCCTGCTGCTCCCGGGAGCCGGGCGAAGGAACCGGAGTCAGCTGGCGGCGACCCGAAGCGGAAGAGCGGGCAGCAGAGTGACAAGAAAAGTGGACAGGGAGCTCCGACTGGTAAGGCGAGCGGGAAGGCGAGCGCTGGCGCTGCGGGTGCGAGCGCATTGACGTCGACGTCGTCGGGAGCAGACACAGGAGCTGCGCCGATGACCAAGGAGCAGGAGCTGCGCTCGCGCGCTAGGAGCTCGAAGAACAAGGCGAAGGTGGCGAACCACCACCGGAAGGAGCGCGCGCTGAAGAAGCAGGGGTAGCGACGCGGCTCCTGCGTTAGACGAATTGCTGCCACAACACGTTGAGAGTCTCGAGTGAGTCCAATGACGGTGTGTGGGGAACGGAAGTGCAGCATGCCGACTCTGGTCGAGAGTAAGAGTGAGAGAGTCAAGTGGTGCACATGACGACAGCCTCCCACGAAAGCTTCGCTGGTCGCTTGCTGGTGACTAACGTCGAACAAGCGCCTCGATCGATCGATCGGTGGACGCGCTCATCCAAGTGTTGCTCCTCTGCTGCTCTGGTCTTCCGTCGATCTTAGGCGCGTGGTTGATTCCGAGCACTGCTGACCAGCCTTCGCGTACATGCTGCTGTTAGCGACGTCCACTCGCTGAGCGCCGACACGAAAGCGAGGAGCCTACTGACGCAGCGGCGCCGTCATCGCGGCTGGGGATGGAAGGAATCGGAGGCGGCAGTGTGACGATCGAGATGCTGCAGCAACAGGAGGCAGCGCTCGCTCTCACAAGCAGTGGTCGCCGCCGTCACGACCCCCACACACACACACGCCGATCTTGTCGACGCCGCTGCCTTCTTTCGATCGCAGCAGATGTGGATGGATAGACACCGCAGCGATCAACCAGCCGACCAGCGAGCCCCAGCTCCAGTGTATCGTGCTCGTTCCTCGAGGACGCACTGTACAACTCGCACTCTCCAGCCCAGAGCTCGACCTCTCGTCGAGCATGCGCTTGGCACACACCACAGCGTTCGCTTCGAACGAATCCGTTCTCGAGTCGCAGGGAGCCTCCGCCCCCCATCGACTGCCGCAGTACTTCGTGATCCAGTTCGCGGTGCTCTTCGCCGGGTCCGCGCTCGCGGTCGCGTACATGCGCTACACCCGGCGAGCGGCGCGGAAAGGCTACGCAGCGGTGTCCCGACGCATCTTGCTGCCGTCGCTCGAGCCGATCGTCTGGACTCTGTGCTGCGCATCTGGGATCTTCGCGGGCGTGTGGGCTGCAGCGCTTGCAACTCGGGTTTTCATGGGGGACATGTCCGAGGTGGCGAGCGAAGCTGCGTACGGAGCCAAGCAGTTCGTCGTGCTGCTCGTCCTCGTCACCGTCGTCCCGAACCGGGTGCCCGCGCACTCGACATGGTCCACCGTGCTGCTCGCGTTGGGACTGAGCTGGTACTCCGTTCCGGTCGTGTGGCTCCTCGACACGACTGGCAAGTCCTTCGCTGACACATGGGAGTGTCTCGCTGCGGTCGCCGGGACGCGAGCGCTGATCCTCCTCCTGTACGCGAGCGTCGCGTTCCGACCGCCAAGCAAGCGCGCTTCCAGCAGTTCGATCCGAGAGTACTGCGCCTTCGCGGGGATGTCCGTCGTGCTGTCCGTATCGACTGATGCGGCCGCTCGCACCAGCGAAGACTCGGCTGCGGATGCACTGGCGTACGCGACCCTCGTATGGGTATCACTCGCCCCACTCTTCGCGTGGCGTGTGCTCGCGGCCGACACTGAGCGCTGGCGGCGGATCGGGTCTCGCATGGTCGACCTCCATCGCCAGCTGATGCTCGAGCGGAAGGCTTCGTCGCCGCTTCGAGCCGCGCAGAGTCTACAGGAGCGCGTCTCGCCGCAAGGTCTCCACCTCCGTGTCGAGATGCTCCCGAAGCTCACCATCGACTTTGGATCGCTAGAGATCAAGCACGCGAAGAAGGGCTCGAGGGTGCTCAGCGGTGTGCTGCACTCGCGCACGGCGGTGGGAGTAGAAGCGCTCACGCCACAAGATATCACCGACGCATGGCTGACCGAGCTCGCGCACGAAGCCGCTCTGCGCGGTGCACTGCACCACCCGAACATCGTGCGGTTCTACGGGATGTGCATCGCGCCTCCGAGCGTGAGTGTCGTGACGGAGCACAGCTCCGTCACGCTCGAAGCCTCCCTGCTTCAGGCGACGAAGCACACACGTCCGTGCTTCCTCGTTCAGGTTGGCTGCATGCTGGATGTGGCGCGCGCAGTGGCGTACATGCACAGCTTCTCGCCGCCGTTCCTGCATCGTGCGATCTCTCCTGCCAAGTTCGTGATCGACCAAGCGGGCAATGTCAAGCTGACAGACTTGGGCGAGGCCACGCAACTCCCACGACGACTGCCGCACTGCGAGGACTCTGGCGAGCTGGAGAGCGCCGTCGGCTTTGACGCGACACCCAGAGGTGCAGGGCTTCTGCGATCGGCCTTCGCAGTGGTCGAGAGGCACAACGTCGCGTACACTGCTCCCGAGCTGCTGGGCAACGGCGTTCCAAGCGAACCTGTATGCGGAGAAGCCGCCGACGTGTACGCGGTGGCGATGCTGATGTGGGACATCCTTCATCCAGGCGACGAGTGGTTCCCAGGTCTGCATCCTAGCGACACAGCGATCGTCGCGAGAGGAGTCGTCGATGGCGAGCGTCCGCAGATTGACCCCACCGTCCACCCGGATCTTCGCCAGCTCTTGGAGAACGCTTGGGAGCAAGACGCGCGCCTGCGGCCGTCGGTACAGGACATCGTGAGCGTCCTCGAGACGATCCAGGAAGAAGCGGCGAGCGCGACGGCCGAAGAGCTCTTCAGCGAGCTTGGCGGACAGTTCTCCGGAGAAGAAGCTGTCCAGCTCTTGGTTCGATCGCAACGAGTGAAGCACGAGTCGCAAGCGCTGCGTCTCGGGAACGCGCTCATGGATGCCGGACTGCTGCACCATGTGAACCACTCGAAGTGCTTTGAGGTGGGTAAGTACGGCGTGTACAGTCTCGACGACGCGTGGCATATGACCAACTCGCGACCAACGCACCATCAAGCCGGCCGCCAGCGGACAGGAGTCGGCGAGAGCGGTGTGACGGTCGCTGCGGACACCCGCGCGGTGCATCGCGTGGAGAGCTTCGAGCCCGACCAACTCCGCCTCATCGACAGCGCGCTGTGCGCTTGTCGACGACTGGGACAGCGCATGGAGGAGCCGGCGAAGTTGGTGCGGCGGACTCGACGCCCCACTCCGCGGCTTCTAGAGGAGGAGAACTCGCTGACGGCGGACCTGCTGACCGACTCGAGCGCGATCGCGTGAGAACGAGAGCGAGACCGAAGCTCTGATCCGCCCCCCACCTCCACCGTTCTCCAAACCCGGACGCGCAAGTCTGGTGTCATGATGAACATGCATTAAAGCAATTGCACCAGCTCGGAGAATTAAGCTCTTCACGAAGATCGTCGACGTTGCGCTCCTGCTCGAGTCTCGAGTCTCGAGTCTCGAGACACTGGAGTCTCGACGAATCATACAACCTCGCCTGCGTCGGTCAGGAGTGACCGTGACCGCAGTCCGCGAGCACACACAACAAACTGCAACCATTCTCATGTGCTCTCGTGCGTGCAGCGCAGGCAGCTGTCCGGTGTCTTCGCGCACTCCCTCCTGATGAGTGGACTGCGTTGGCGAGCGCTCACTCTGTTGCATGTGTTGCGCGCTCGCTCGGAGAGCAATGCTCGCCTTTGGTCGGAGAGTGTATCCGACGTCCCTGAGTGGTGTCCGCAGCGCCGCTTCTCGCAGCGCTTCTCACTGCGTTCGTCTCCAGGCGCTACGTGGCGCACTCAGCACCACAAGCGAGAGGAAGGTATGAGAGCTGATCGAGAGCGGATCGACAATCGACGCTGACACAAAGCTCGTCTACAACACGCTTCGTTTACAAGCCCTCTCCATCCCGTTTTTGCATATCCTTTGTATATGAAGTATCACATTTCGAGAGTGCGCCTATATATTGTATAGTATCGCAAAGTGCATTGTGATGTTTACTTGTATAAAACGCATATATCTCTGTAAAACGTGTATTCTCAGAACAAATGAGGGGATGGGCACAGAGATAGTGATTAAAGCCAGGGAACAATTCGTACCTACACGAACACCTCGTTTCTCTAATAGTGATGGAAATCAGGATGTGAGAGCTTCTTCACTCGTACCTATCCGAACGCAACCCTCATGCGTGTCAAAATCCTAGTGCGCAATTCTTCGCTTGCTCGCCGCCGGATGCTCATTCGCCGATTCGCAGCAGCTCCCGCGCGCCAGCATCGCCCCCGCCGCCGCACGCTCGCCAGCTTCACGACCCCGCCCCCCGCCCCCGGCAGTATGAAGGCGTTCCCCACGGCGTCGCTCCTGCCCAAGGAGGAGACGCTCGCGCGCGCGTTCCTCGAGCTGCACCCGACGCGCGACGGCCGCGACGCCGTCGTTGCGATCTTTGACACGGGCGTTGACCCTGGCGCCATCGGCTTGCAGACCACGCCCGACGGCCGCCCCAAGATCATCGACATCATCGACGCCACGGGTGCCGGCGATGTCGACACGTCGCTCGTCGTCACCTCCACGGACGGCGGCAAGACGCTCGCGCTCGCCGGCGGACGCACGCTCACGCTCGACGCCGCGTGGCCCGCGAGCGCCGACGGCAAGTACCACGTCGGCTCGGTCGCTGCGTTCCACCTCTTCCCGGCGCAGCTCGTCGCGCGCGTCAAGAAGGAGCGCAAGGAGAAGTTCGACATCGCGCAGCGCGACGCCGTGAACGACGCGCAGAACGCGCTCGCGGCGTGGGGCAAGGCGCACGCGGCCACCACGAGCGACGCGGCGGCGCTGCGCGCCAAGAAGGACCTGCAGGCACGCCTCGCGCAGCTCGACGAGCTCGCCAAGAGCTACGAGGACCCCGGGCCGATCTACGACGTTGTTGTGTTCTTCGACGGCACCCACTGGCGCGCCGCCGTGGACTCGAGCGAGAGCGGCGACTTCACGGGCGCCGCGGCGCTCACCAACTACAAGATTGAGCGCCAGTACGCGACGTTCTCGACCGAGTCGCAGCTCAACTACGCGCTCAACATCTACGATGACGGCAACACGCTGAGCATCGTGAACGACGTCGGCGCGCACGGCACGCACGTCGCGGGCATCGTCGCGGCGTACCACCCGGACCAGCCCGAGTGCAACGGCGTGGCGCCTGGCGCGCAGATCATCGCGGTGAAGATCGGCGACGGCCGCCTCGGCAGCATGGAGACGTCGACGGCGCTCTCGCGCGCGATCCTTGCGGTGATCGAGGCCAAGGCCGACATCGTCAACATGAGCTACGGCGAGTACGCATCCGAGCACAATTACGGCCGCGTCGTGGAGCTCGCGAACGAGCTCGTGGACCAGCACAACGTCGTGTTCGTCACGAGCGCCGGCAACAACGGGCCGGCACTCGGCACGGTCGGCGCGCCGGGCGGCACGACGTCGGCCATGATCGGCGTCGGCGCGTACGTGTCACCCAAGATGATGGACGCCGAGTACATCATGCGCGAGAACGACCTTGAGGGCATCGCGTACACGTGGTCGTCGCGCGGCCCGACGTTCGACGGCGACATGGGCGTGGACGTGTGCGCGCCAGGCGCCGCGATCGCGCCGGTGCCCAACTGGACGCTCAACAAGAAGCAGCTCATGAACGGCACGTCCATGTCGTCACCCAACTGCGCAGGCAACATCGCGCTGCTCGTGAGCGCGCTCAAGGCGGAGCAGATCGCGTACACGCCGTACTCGATCAAGCGCGCGCTCGAGAAGACGGCGGTGAAGCTCCCGAACGTCGAGGTCTTCGCGCAGGGCAAGGGGCTCATCCAGGTGCTGCCGGCGTACGAGTACCTCGCTCGCCACGGCAACGCGTTCGACGGCTCGCGCCAGTTCCCGCTGCACTACGCGGTGAAGGCGGCGTGCGGCGCGGACGGCAAGGCGCGCGGCGTCTTCCTGCGCGACGCCGTGGACTTCGTGCACGACGCGACCGAGGTGAACGTGCAGGTGACGCCCGTGTTCCACAAGCTCGCGGCGCCGGAGGACAAGGTGCGCTTCGAGATGCACGTGAAGCTCGTGCCGTCGGCGCGCTGGATCGACGTCGGCCGCCACCTCGCGCTCATGCACGAAGGCCGCGGCTTCAAGGTGCTCGTGAACACGAAGCATCTGCCGGCGGGCGTGAGCGCGGGCGAGATCGAGGCGTTCGACGCGAGCAACGAAGCGCGCGGACCGGTGTTCCGCATCCCGGTGACGGTCATCAAGCCTGAGGCTGCGCCATCCGTGGTGACGTACAGCAAGGCGCTGCAGCCCGGCGCCATCTCGCGCCGGTTCCTCACGCCGCCCGCGGGCACGACGTGGGCGGACGTGATCCTCTCGCGCAAGAGCGACGGCAGCGAGCGCGAGTGCGACTCGAACGCAGCCGGGAAGCTCTACATGTTCCACGTCATGCAGTTCGAGCCGTTCGTGCGCCAGAGCGAGTCGTCGTTCTCCAAGGCGTTTTTCCTGCGTCCGGGCGACGAGGTGCAGTACAGCTTCGACCTGCGCGGTGCGCTCACGTCTGAGTTCTGCCTCGCGCAGTTCTGGAGCGCGCTCGGGGACTCGGTCGTGCACCTCGAGGTGCGCTTCCACGGCATCGTGCCGGACCAGCAGCGCGTCGCGGTCGCGGGCGGCGAGGAGTCCCACAAGGTGCTGCTCTCGAGCTCGGTCGAGAAGGAGACGCTGGCGCCGAGCGTGAGCTTCACCAAGTGGACGCAGCGCATCCGGCCCAAGAGCGCCGAGATCGTGCCGCTGAGCTCGAGCCGCGACCAGTTCCCGGACAAGCGCCAGGTGTATGAGCTCGTACTCACGTACCCGTTCACGACGAAGGAGGCCGGGAAGGTGAGCCCGCGCCTGCCGCTGCTCGCCGGCCGGCTGTACGAGTCGCCGTTCGAGTCGCAGATCTCGCTCGTGTTCGACGACAAGAAGCAGTTCCTCGGCATGTCGGACGCGTACGGCGACTGTGTCGCGGTCAAGAAGGGCTCGTTCGTCGTGCGCTCGCAGGTGCGCCACGAGGACATCGCCAAGCTCGAGAAGCTCAAGCAGATGGTACTGCACCTGGAGCACACGGTGAAGGAGATCCCGGCGGCGGTGTACGCGCACCAGGACGACGTGGCGCTCGGCGGCAAGCCGCTCGACTCCAAGAGCCTGCCGGTGAACACGTTCGTGCCCGTGTTCGTGGGCGAGCCGGCGTTCGACAAGCTGCCGGCGGGCCACGCGCCGGGCGACCTGCTCTCGGGCAAGATCCACTTCGGTAAGAAGAACGGGGGCGTCAAGGGCAGCGGGCGTCGCCCCGGGGGCTTCGACATCTCGTACGTGATCCCACCGGCGCCGACGCCTGCGAAGGAGCCCGAGCCGGAGGAGCCCAAGGACGAACGCGATGAGGAAGTGATCGCGAGTGAGGCCGTGCGCGACCTGCTGCTCGCGCGCGTGACCAAGCTCGCGGGCAAGAAGGAGTTCACGGCAGCGTGGCAGCGCCTCGCGGACCAG
Organism: Globisporangium perplexum; assembly: GCA_023333865.1. NCBI lineage: Eukaryota > Oomycota > Peronosporomycetes > Pythiales > Pythiaceae > Globisporangium > Globisporangium perplexum. The sequence goes on along the minus strand of JAASFS010000174.1, from coordinate 1,596 downwards.
TACCCGGCGCACCTCCCGGTTGTGCAGGCCAAGCTGCACCACGTTGATGCCGAGAGCGACCGCGCGAACGCGCTCGACGAGGTGGTCGCGGCGGCGGACGCCGTGCTCGCGCTCATCAAGCAGGACGAGCTGGCGCTGTTCTTCGGCACGCGGTCGGTGCCTGGCGACCAGCCCGCGGCGCAGAAGAAACTGCAGAAGGAGAAGGACAAGGAGAAGGAGATCCTCGTGGACGCGCTGAGCCGCAAGACGCGCGCGCTGGGCGACGCCGCCAAGTGGGACGAGTTCCTCGCGGCGTACGCGGCGCTGCAGAAGTGGGCGGACGTCGAGGCGAACGCGTTCCTGCACGTGAACCTGCTGCACGACCGCCACCACGGCGCGCTGGGGCTGGCGCTGCAGCGCCTGCGTAAGGTGGCAGACCTGGACGCGGCCGAGAAGGACAAGATCGTGGGCGACGAGAAGCTCCAGAAGGAGCTGCTCGCGGCGCTCGACGCGCTCCAGTGGACGCACTGGCGTGCGACGGAGCAGCAGTGGCAGCGCCGCCGCTCGCCCGCGTCCTACCGCAAGTTCTAAGGCAGCTACAGGTCGTCGTCGCACGTCGATGATGTGTGGTGTGTGTGCGCCACACGCAGTCGGAGGACTCCCGTCACGACGCGAGTGCAAGCAGAATGGAACTTGGTTGGCTGGTGTTCGTGGTGCTTGAAGCTGGTGGAGCTGGGGTGCGTCTGACTCGGTGTCCGGAGCGAAGATGCTAGGACGATGCGCTCACCTTGTCCCTGGAGGTCTTGGGGTACAGTGTGTCATCACCATGGGGTTGTTGAGGTCCAGTGTCTGGTACCTCGGAGCCCTCCTCCGCGGGCTGTGAGCTCCACAGCCACGCTCGCCCTCGCAGCTTTCCCTCCGACCGAGGACACGACACGCACGCAGACCACCACCACGCCTTCCGCTCGGACGCCGGTCTCTCACTCTCGGATTCTCCGCCTCGCACGCAAGCCTTCGACACGAAGCTCGAGTTGCTTCCACGCCGCGAATTGCACGATGCGCGCCGTCATCTTGCTGATCCCGATCGCCGCGACGCTGGTAGCTGCCACTGTCGCTGACGACACCGCACCCCAAGTCGAAGTCGGGGCGACTGTGCCGTCGGTGACGACTCCGGCGGTGAACAGCTCGTCGAACAACACGAGCAAGCCCCCGAAGTTCGGTCTCATGCGGACGTGCGGCATGCTGTGGTCGTACAACTGGGACGAGATCCAGTACGCGTGTGCGTGGGACCACAGCAACATCTTCGACAACAACTACAACCTCTTCTTCAAGCGCTTCGGCTGGGCACACGCGGAGGGCTACCCGTTCTACGCCGGCAGCGTCATCATGGAGTGCAACTGCGACAAAGGACTCAACTCGTACGACCCGTGGGGCTCGCGCTGGACGTTCTCCAAGTCGGGCGACGTCACGTGCTACTCGCGCGACGGCAAGCACGCGTCGGAGATCGGGAGGCTGTTCGACCGCTACACCTGCAACAAGGAGGTGATCGCGAGTCGGGAGTGCGACTTTGGTCGATGGGACTGCATCTGATCGGCTCGCTGCCTACACCAGCAAAGT
>JAASFS010000173.1:0-29419 GCA_023333865.1 Globisporangium perplexum | reverse complement strand
GATCGCCCTGCCAGGCGGGCTTGGTGGGCTTGGCGGACTTGGCGGGAGCGGTGGGGATCTTACCTTTGTCCACTTTGTAGAGCATCTGCCGAATCGCGCTCACCGAGCCGCACAGCTTCATGCTCTTCGCGATCTCGGCCGCGTCCTTCGGGCCGTTCCCGCGCAGCGAGAGAGCATGCGCGACGAACCGATCCTCGTCGGTGAGCACCGGTCGGCCCGACTTGTGGTGCTTCGCTTGGGTCGGCGCTGCCGCCGGCGCGGGCCGCTTGCTCGCGGCTCGCATGTGTGTGTGTGTGTGTGCGAGTGCGAGCGGGAGCGGGGAGCAACGAGATCTTCAAGGCCCACTTCAGCGTTCGTCACTTCGCGCTCGTCACTTCACGATCAGATCATCCGCATCAGATATGTATACACTCGGTATCCGTCCACTCGGTTTTGTCACGCTCCTTCCAACACGCCGGTCATATATGTGAAATATTTCGCGGCGGATGTGCCGCTCCGAGCGGCACGCAGTACCTTTACGGACTTTTTCTGCGCGCGGAGCTGTCCCACTGTATAAACTATAGTGAAATCAACATGTCCGCCAGGTATTAATACTAAACAGAAATTGGCTCGGAAATAGAGAGGAAGGTATAAACTATAGTGAAAGCAAGATGTCGGCTAGGTATATATTTGGCGATCAGATAAGAGAGGTCCGAAGTTTAGCAAGTCTCTGAGACAGGACAGTCGGTGACAAGAGGAGCAGATCTGTTTCAAGAGCACCGAATTGTCAAGACGATATTGGCACCGATCTGTCCAAGTGCTCTGAACTGTTTTTAGTTATCCAAACTCGCTCTTTTTCGAGCAAAGCACGCTCGTGCTCCGGACAACGACTCCACGCTCGCTCGCGACTCTCTCTCGCTCATTCCGCGACGACACCTTTACGAGGTGGCTGCTGCTGCGCTCGCGCTCACCCTCCAGGCGTCTGCGCTCAACAAGTAAGCTAACGCCGCAGCAACGGAGAGAATGGCGGGCGGGACGCTCGGCGTGTCTGTCGGCTCGCGCTGCTACGTGCCGGACGCGCAGCGCATGTGGCTGCCGGCGGTCGTCGAGGACGTGGACGAGCCTCGGCGCCGCGTCGCCGTGCGCCTCGAGGCCGTAGACGGCGGTGACGTCAGCGACGCTGCGGGCGAGCGGCGCGTCGTGGATGTGGCCGACGGCGCGGTGCTGCCGCTGCAGAACGCGGCGCCGCAGCTCGGCGGCTGCGACGACATGATCGAGCTCAACCACCTGCACGAGGCGGCGATCCTGTACAACCTCAAGCGGCGCTTCCACGCACGGCGGCCGTACACGTACACGGGCGACATCTGCCTGGCACTCAACCCGTACCAGTGGCTCGACGAGCTCTACTCGCCCGAGCTGCACACGCAGTATCTCAAGAGCGGCAGCCGCAAGCAGCTGCCACCGCACGTGTACGCCGTGGCCGTGGCCGCGTACCGCCACATGAAGCAGGGTGGCGCGAACCAAAGCATCCTCGTGAGTGGCGAGTCCGGCGCCGGCAAGACCGAGACGACCAAGATCGTCATGGACAACCTCGCGACGATCGCGCGCCTCGGGTCGCGGCAGGAGACCATCGCGCGCATCATCGAGGTGAACCCGCTGCTCGAGTCGTTCGGCAACGCCAAGACGAAGCGCAACGACAACAGTAGCCGCTTCGGCAAGTTCACGCAGCTCCAGTTCGACCGCAGCCACGTACTCTGTGGCGCCAAGTGCGAGACGTACCTGCTCGAGAAGACGCGCGTGATCACGCAGGAGCCCGGCGAGCGCAACTACCACATCTTCTACCAGCTGCTGCACGGCGCGACGCAGCAGGAGAAGGAGATTTTGGGGCTCGAGGGCGACCCGCGCTTCGCGTACGTGCGGGAGGACGCGAGCCTCGTGGAGAAGGACCGGAAGAACCTAGGCAAGACCAAGAAGGCGCTGTCGCTGCTCGGCCTCTCGCCCAAACAGCAGGAGACGCTCTTCCAGGGCATCGCCGGCATCCTCCACCTCGGCGAGGCGGCGTTCGAGCCGCGCGCCGACAACGAGGACGCGAGCGAGCTCCAGCTCGACTCGGTCGCGTACAGCAGCGTGCTGCTCGGACTCGATTCGGACTCGATGAACAAGGCGCTGTGCAACCGCACGATGAAGGCCGGCGGCGAGGTGTACGCTGTCCCGCTGAGCGTCGAGCACGCCGCGTCCTGCCGCGACGCGCTCGCGAAGGCGATCTACGCCAAGATCTTCGACTGGATGGTCACGCGCATCAACGCGAGCCTGAGCGCCGACGCCATCATGGAGAACGCCATCGGCGTGCTCGACATCTTCGGCTTCGAGAGCTTCGTGCACAACTCGTACGAGCAGCTCTGCATCAACTACGCGAACGAGAAGCTCCAGCAGAAGTTCACGCAGGATGTGTTCAAGTCCGTGTACGAGGAGTACGAGCGCGAGCAGATCACGTGGGACCATATCGAGTACGCGGACAACCAGCAGGTGCTGGCGCTGATCGAGAGCAAGATGGGCATCATCTCGCTGCTGAACGAGGAGATCGTGCGGCCGAAGGGCAGCGACGAGGGCTTCGTCGGCAAGCTCGCGACGCAGTACCGCACGAGCAAGACGATCATCGAGTTCGCGCGCATCTCCAAGACGCAGTTCACGGTGCACCACTACGCCGACAGCGTCAAGTACGAGGCGCAGGGCTTCCTCGAGAAGCACAAGGACGCGCTGCTGCCGGACCTGTCGGAGCTCATGCGGTCGAGCTCGGAGCGCTTCCTGCAGGAGCTCTTCGAGAAGAAAGAGGGCGAGGAGCCGGCGCCAAGCGGCGCTCGGAAGCGCGTGGGCGGCGGCGGCGGCGACGGCGGGGCTGGCGCGACGGTCGGCACGCAGTTCAAGGTCTCGCTCAACAAGCTCATGGAGAACATCGGGCTCACGAACGTGCACTACATCCGCTGCATCAAACCCAACAGCGTCAAGAGCACGACCGTGATCGACGAGCAGATGGTGGTGAGCCAGCTGCGGTGCGCGGGTGTGATCGAAGCCATCTCCATCGCGCGCGCAGGGTACCCGAACCGCCTGCTGCACGGCGCGTTTGTGGCCGAGTTCGACATCTTCCTAAACGAGGAGCAGCAACAGCGGGGCGACGCCGTGAAGAACTGCGCGGCGCTGGTGAAGCAGTTCGAGCTGCAGACGCCGGAGGAGTTCCAGATGGGCACGACCAAGATCTACCTGCAGAAGGGGGTGCTCGAGCGTCTGGAGCACGCGAAGGCGGCCAAGCTGTTCGCGTACGTGGCGTGCATCCAGAGCGCGTGGCGCGGTCTGTGCGCGAGGAGAGCGTACCAGGAGATGCGCTGTGCGCTCGTGGTGCTGCAGCGGCGCGTGAAGGTGTTCGTAGCGGTGCTGGTGTTCCAGCGCAAGCGCGCTGCGATTGCCCTGATGCAGCGTGTGTGGCGCGGCCACGTGGGCCGGAAGGAATTCTTTGCCGTGCTCTGCGAGCACCGCGCGCTGCAGATCCAGCGCGTGTGGCGCGGCCACGTGGGTCGACAGGAGTTCTTCGCCGTGCTCTGCGAACACCGCGCGCTTCGCATCCAGTGCTGCTTCCGCCGCTTCCTTGCACGCAAAGAGCTGCACGTGCGCATGGAGGAGCACGCGAGAGAGCAGGCGCGTCTGCGCGAACTGGAGCGCCTGCGCCGCATCGAGGACGCGCGGCTGCACGCGCTGCTGTGCGAGCGGAGCGCGGTCGTGATCCAGAAGCTGGTGCGCGGGTACCAGGCTCGCGGCGTGTTTGTCAAGCTGGTGGAGCGAGCAGCAGCAGAGAAACGGCGGGTGCAGCGCAAGGAAGAGGAGCGCGTGCGTCTGGAGGAGGAGAAGGAGCGCGAGCGCGCGCGGCTCGCGGAGGAGAAGGAGAAGGAGCGCCTCCGCCTCATCGCCGAGGAGCAGGAGCGCATCCGGCAGCACCAGCTCGCCGAGGAGCAGGAGCGCCAGCGGGTGCTCGCTTTGCAGCGCGAGCAGGAGGAGCGCGCGCGCCAGCTGGCTCTGCAGCGCCAGCAAGAGGAGGAGCGGCGGCAACAACTGCTCCTGCAGCAGGAGCAGGAGAAACAGGAGCAGGCGGCCGTGACGGTGCAGAAACTGACGCGCGGCCGCCTGGCGCGCCAGAAGTTTGGCGAGCTCCGCATCGAGGCGATGCGCGAGGAGGAGGAGAGCGCGGAGCTGCTCGCCGCGCGCGCAGAGAACGCCCGCCTGCGCAAGCAGCTGGAGGAGATCCTGGAGGCGAACATCGAGCTGGAGAACCTCGTGACGGAGTGGAAGTGCGAGCGCGACGTGCTCGACGCGTCCAACAACGTGAAGGAGCTGGACCTGCGGCAGCGCATCAGCGCGAAGAAGCAGCAACTCGAGGCGGCGCAGGCCGAGTACAACAGCCTCGCCGAGCAGCTCGGGAACAAAAATCGCACGCGGTCGGCGACGGAGACCGTAGATTCGAACGGCTCGACAGAGACGGAGACCTTGAGCTCGGCGTCCGAGCCGGAGGACGACGACGACGACGACTGGTCGAATCACCACCGCGGCGAGGACGACGACCCGTACTTCGACGCGGACCGGCCGTCCACGGACGTGACGCACTTCCTCAACCAGCGCACGACGGTGTCGGCCACGCCGCGCTTCAGCAACGCGATGAAGCAGCGCAAGGAGAAGTCGACGCAGCTGCTGCGCGTCGGTGCGAGCAAGCTGGGGATGGCGAAGCGGTGGGTGAACACGGCGGCGGCAGCGCGGCGTCCGGGCCGAGCCGCCAAGGTGCACGGTGAGGTGGACTCGGAGTCGCCAGTGCAGCAGTCCAAGACGGCGAGTGGTGTGGCGTTGTAGTGGAGACACCGGTCGGGCAGCAGCAGCAGCGAGAGAGAGAAAGCGCTTCGCTCTCGCGTGCATGGAGAGCCGTAGCGGAAGTAGTAAGCGAGTGTGGGTGGAGAGCCATCGAGCGAAGGAGCGAGCGAGCGAGCGCCAAGAAGTACAGTAATGCGCGAGCGAGCTGTTGGCCGGCGAGCATTGAGAATCTGACAAGTGTAGCCATTTGCTTTGAAACGCGACTAAGTTCGGATGCTCGCACTTAGCCGGGTTTTGGCGGGAACCAAATGCCATTTTTGAGCCCTCACGAAGCGATCAACGCAGTGGGCGGAGGTGGCGATGCTGTGGCCGCGCGAGGAGTTCCACGCCGCGTACGCGCAGATCAAGCACGACGGCATCAAGAGCGGCGGCTGCAGCGTGCTGGTGCTCGTGGCGCTGGACGTGGACGCGCTGTGCGCCTGCGAGATCCTCACGAGCCTCTTCAAGGCGGACTTCCTGAGCTACTCGCTGCTCGCCGTGCGCGGTTACGACGACATCGTGCGCATGCGCGAGGCGCGCATCCGCGACGAGAGCGGCCGCGCGCGCGCTAATGAGCTGCGGTCTGTGGTCATGATAAACTGCGGCGCGATCGTGAATGTGCTCGAGTTGCTGGCGCTGCCGCCGCACATGCGCTGCTACGTCTTCGACAGCCACCGCCCGATCCACCTCGCCAACATCTACGACGCGAGCCAGCAGGTCATCGTGTTCGACGACGGTTCGCAGGCCATCGAGGACTACCCTGCGGACGGCTCGGACATCGAGAACGATGACTTTGCGGATGACGAGGAAGAGGACGAGGACGAGGACGAGGACGAGGAAGACGATGATGCGAACGAGGAAGACGACGATGATGCGGACGACGACGACGGCGACGGTGAGGCAGAAGTCGACTTCGGCATCTCTACGAAGGCGCGGCGAGACGACGACGACGGCGACGAGGAGATGCCGGTGGTTTCCTCCCAAGATACGGTCACGGGGGAGAAGCGGAAGCGTATCGACGATGACGATGGTGACGAGGATGGCAGCGGGACACCTCGAGGTGCCGACGACAGCGCCGCTGGTGCGCTGCCGCCGAAGAAGGCGAAAGAACCCGGGTCACCGTCAGAGCTCCTCGACGACACGAAGGATACGGTGGTAATTGATGGGATCGACTCGCGCGCTGATGAGGGGGACGGCAGCGCGACACCGTCCGACGACCCCGAGGCGCTCAAACTCACGAAGCGCAAGCGCCGCGAAGAGATCCTGCGGTACTACCGCGGGTCGTACAACGGTGCGCCAGCAGCAACCATCGCGTTCGAGCTCGCGCAGCAGATGAACAGCTCGCAGCGCGACCTGCTCTGGTTCGCGATCATCGGGCTCACGAAGCAATTCGTGATGGAGGAAATCGACTCGGACAACTACAACCTCATGATCGACCGCTTCCAGGACGAGGTACTGGCGCTCGACACGGCGTCGTCGTCGTCGGCAGCAAACCCTGTCGGCGCGGAGGACAAACACGTGTTGAACCCGGCGTACGAGCACGGGAAGATCACGTTCGAGGAGGAGTTCCGATTCATGTGCTACCGCCACTGGTCGCTCTACGAGGCGATGTACTACTCGGACTACGTGTCGTCGAAGCTGGGGCTGTACCTGGACCAGGCACGGCGCTTCGGTGCCCGCAGCGCAACGACGGGCAGCAGCGACGGCGAGACGGCGCTGCATGTCTTCCTGGCGCGCATGGGCTTCTCGCTGCGCCAGAGCCAGCAGAAGTTCACGTACATGCCACTGGAGATGAAGCAGATGCTGCGCGAGAAGACGCAGGAGATCGCCCCCGAGTTCGGGCTCGACGACCTCTTCTACGGTTCGTTCAAGCGCCAGTTCGCGTTCCAGTACCAGCTCTGCGCGGCAGACGCGGTGCGCGGTCTGCAGGCGCTGCTCGAAGCTCCCGAGTCGTACATCTCGTCGGTGTTCCAGGCGGAGAACCAGCAGCAGCAGAACACGTGGGCAAGCATGTTCAGCATCGACGCGAGCGGGATCGCGTACACCGGGAGCGACAATAAGGAGGACGGCGGCGACGACGGCGACGCGCTGCGCGACTTCCGGCAGCAGAACTTCGTCCTGGCACACACGGCGCTGTCGTGTCGCTCGGTCGCGTCCAGCAAGCTCATGGAGAGCGGCATCAAGGTGGCGATGGAGCTCAAGCAGGCGATCGTGCGCGTGGGCATCTCGATCATGGAGCGCAAGCTGATCGTGCGCGTGAAGCACTTCCGGTACGTGTCGCTTACGGTGCCCGAGCGCGAGCAGGAGCTGTTCGCGAACGCGAACGTGCTCACGCAGCTCGCGCTCTTCCTGCTGAACGTGCACCGCGCGAGCGGAAAGTGGGGCGGTGCCGCGAAGCCAAAGAGCGCGAAGAAGGATGGGGAGGGCGAGGAGAACGCGGACGAAGCGGACGAACTGACCGCGGCGGCGGCGGCGAGCAAAGCGATCGTGCCGCTCGTGCTGATCACGCGCAACCCCGCGCAGAACTGTTTCCTGGTCGTCGGCATCACGTGTCCGACGAACCCGGGCGAGATCCACCGAAAGTGCGTCGCTGGGCTGGTTGTGAGGCAGTGGCGGTGGTGGTGACAGCAGCGGCAGCGGCTACGTGCGGTCGACTAACGGCATCTCTATTGTGTTTCTCGCAGCACGCTCGGGACGGCGTTCAAGCTCGCGGCCGGAGAGACCGGCGCGAACTTCCGCCAGGACGGCTTCACGAGCGCCGTGATGGAGATCCAGACGGACGAGATCCAGTACTTCGTCGAGCAGCTGCACAACGTGCTCGACGCGTAGAGCTCGTGTTCTTAGGGAGTTGTGGAGAGTGGGAACATGGCAGTCGCGTTGCTCTCTTCCTGTCGGAGATCCGCTCGCCGGAATCGTCTACATGACAAGAGCATCGGCTCGCGATGTGGCGACAAGGTGGTCTTTGAGACACCAGAAGAAGAGCAAGATCGTGGCTCTTCGCGCCAGCGCTGCTCGCTCTGAACGTTCTTGCTCTTGCTCGAGCGAGCTACAGTAGAGTGTGATAGCTGCTTCCGAGCATTGCGCATCGGCGGCCCAGTGTTCTCGCGACTGTCGTGTGCGTGCGTGCCTGGCGTGTCTGGGTGTCTCGCGGAGGCTCATGGCGGTCTTCTGGTGCTCCAGCGACCGATCGATCAGCTGATCGCTCGAGGTCAATCAGTCGGGGCGTGCGATGCTCGGCGACTCCTTGAGTCGATCGACCTGGAGATCGGCTGCATGCATGCGCGAGTGTGTTGTGGCGACGGCGTTCTGAGCGCATGGCGAACCATGCTGTTCTTGGCGTCCTATTTGTAATGACAAGATCCGCGCAGACTGCGGTTAGCGATCGCAGCGTGTTAAGCGGGATATCACCCATCACAGTATACTTTTGATAGTCAAGTCAAGAATAAGCGCATCGGTATCCGAAGGGATACGTCTTGATCAATATACAGATGGTCGGCGTCGCGCATGACTCAGGACGCGAGGCGGCGACGAGGATCCCGAAGCGCAACTTGCACCTTCCTGCCTGTCGACGCACGACGCTGTGCCGACGCTGCCGCCGCATGCGGACGATGGGTCCGACTACTCCGCTCTATCGCTCATTCGGCCATTGCACCTCCAAGCGACCAATCCCCTAAACGGATGCTGCGCCTCGCGACCGGCGCCGACAGCTCTACGCGGCTGCTGCTGCGACGCCGCGCACCGGCGACCTCGCGCGTGCTGCTCACGAGCGCGTTCCAGACCCACGGTGCGCCGCCGCCGCCGCCGACGACGACCTCCTCCCACCACGCGACGGGTAGCGTCTCGCTGCAGCTGGCGACCGCGCGCGCGCGCACCAGCAGCCTGCGCGTGGCGATGCTCGGTGCCACAGCGGCCGCGCTCGCCACCAGCGTGGGGCTCGCGCCGCCGGAGACCCACGCGCGCGCGGCGCTCGAGTCACCGGTGCAGGCACCCAAGTGGCAGCTGCTCGACCAGATCGGCGCCGGCGCGTTCGGTACCGTGCGCCTCGGCCGCCACGAGGACTCGGGCGAGGTGGCGGCCGTGAAGGTCGTGGAGCCGGACACGCGCAACTACCCGGCGATCGAGCGCGAGATCGCGGCGCTCAAGCTCGTGAAGGCGCTCGGCGGCCACCGCAGCATCATCGACCTCAAGGACGTGTTCGTGGACGGCCGCAAGGTGTGTCTCGTGACGGAGCTGGCGCGCGGCGGCGAGCTCTTCGACCACATCGTGGCGTTCGGCACCTTCTCGGAGGACCGCGCGAGCGCGTTCGCGCGCGAGATGGGCGGCGCACTCGGCTTCCTGCACCGCCACGGGCTCGTGCACAAGGACGTCAAGCCGGAGAACATCCTCATGAGCGGCTCCAAGGAGCAGCTCGCGGCGGGCTTCGTCAAGCTCGCGGACTTTGGCAGCGCCGGCCCCGCGAGCACGAACAACAAGCTCGACGACATCGGCACGTCGGCGTACCTGCCGCCGGAGCTGCTCGAGTCCGGCGTGTGCACAGCGGCGTGCGATATGTGGGCTCTCGGCTGCGTGCTCTACATCGTGCTGAGCGGCGCGCACCCGTTCGACCTCGAGGGCACGGCGAGCGACGCGGAGGTCGAAGAGCGCATCAAGCGCGCGCCGGTGACGTTCGACTTTGCGGCCTGGACGCACGTGTCGGCGGACGCCAAGGACCTCATCTCCGAGCTACTGCACAAGGACCCGAGCCGGCGGCTCACTGCCGACCAGCTGCTCGTGCACCCGTGGGTCCTGGCGCGCGGCGCGGCGGCGATTCACCAGTCGCAGCCGCCGCTGCCCGCGATGCTCTCCGTCGCGAGCGGGCAGGTGTGCGTGTCCGTGGCGGCGCACTGAGCGAGCGAGTCGCGATCGTATTTAACATAGAGAACTTCATCAAGCGCGGGTTCTTTGCCTCTTGCTCGTCTCGACGCTTACGTCGTCGTTGCGCTACGTGACGGACTACCCGACTGGAAGAGGAGGAGGTGGTAGTTGGCATGTGCGAGGCGAAACCAGGGCGGTCAAGCAGATGGAGACGCGCTGCGTCCCGCCCAACTATAACGCCTCGCGGGGTTCGTTCTCGCATTGTTTCATGACCGCCCCACACACCGAGGGATTCATAGGGCGGAGATACCAAATGCTGCGGGTGACCGCACGCACACACATGCATACAGACACGCAACACACGCATACACACACACACACGCAGAGCTTGGATAGAGGGAGGGCACGATGCAGGGCACACACGCGCCATAGCAGAATCTCGACTGAGCTTTGGGCTTTGAGCTCCAGATCAAATAGCGCCGCACAACCACTGAAAAGCCTAGTTCCCTTTTGGCATAGTAGAATACAACGAAAAGTCAAACTCTGTACTTTCAAAACGCGGTGGTCCACACAGTTTCTCGTGTAGTCCACTCCAAGTCACGACAGCCAGTGATTCCTGCGATTCGCTCGCCAGACTCGACCCGCGCCGCTGCCGCCGCCGCCGCCGCGCACGCCGCCAAAGCACTTTGACTTTTCCCCGTCGTTCAGAGTTCCGTCGTCAACCATGGGTCGCGTCATTCGTGGACAGCGTAAGGGTGCCGGCTCGATCTTCAAGTCGCACACGTCCAAGCGCCAAGGCGCCGCGGCGTTCCGCTCGCTCGACTACGTCGAGCGCAACGGCTACATCAAGGGCGTTGTGAAGGAGATCGTGCACGACTCGGGCCGTGGCGCGCCGCTCGCGCGCGTGACGTACCGCGACCCGTACCGCTACAAGCTCAAGCACGAGCTGCTCATCGCGGCGGAGGGCATGTACACGGGCCAGTTCATCTACTCGGGTGCGAAGGCGAACATGACGGTCGGCAACATCCTGCCGCTGTCGGCGCTGCCGGAGGGTGCCATCGTCTGCAACGTGGAGGCGCGCGTGGGCGACCGCGGCGCGTTCGCGCGTGCGTCGGGCGACTACGCCGTCATCGTGACGCACGACGAGGACAAGGGCCGCACCAAGCTCCGTCTGCCGTCGGGCTCGAAGAAGACCGTGCCGTCTGCGTAAGTGTTCCTGCCCTCCCTCCATCATCTGCATCGCCGCCGCGCTGTGCGCGCGCCTTGCACGGACACGACCAAGCGCCGCCTGCTCCGCGCCGCCACTTCCGGTGGCACTCCCCATGGCGCGGATGCGTGCGGCGTCTTGAGAGCACTGCAGCCCCCTTCATGCGCAAGCGTGACCCGCGCGGCGGTCGTCACTCGAGGCGACTGCTGCGTGAGCGGGGGCTTGCGAGGCGAGCGCGGCGGACTCTGCGTCCCCGCGCTCCCTGTGCTCGCGTCTTCTTCCCGCCCACGTGCGGTGAGTAAGTACCCTTCCCCGCCGTGGCGGAGTGTGCGTGTGCTGCTGCCTCGCTGCCGGAGTGGGGAGGAGAAGTGTGTCGCCGTGTGCTGTGGCTGTGGTGCAGGCAGAGACTCGCGCGGTGGGTGTCCGGGTGTCGTCGTTGGCGCTGCGTGGCTGACAGTGTGTTCGCTGTCGCTCTCTCGATCTCCAGGTGCCGTGCCATGATCGGCGTCGTCGCCGGCGGTGGCCGCACGGACAAGCCGATCCTGAAGGCCGGCCGCGCGTTCCACAAGTACCGCGTGAAGCGCAACGAGTGGCCGCGCGTGCGTGGTGTGGCGATGAACCCGGTGGAGCACCCGCACGGTGGTGGTAACCACCAGCACATCGGTCACCCGTCGACGGTGCGCCGTGACGCGCCGGCGGGTAAGAAGGTCGGTCTCATCGCCGCCCGCCGCACGGGCCGCCTGCGCGGCATCAAGAAGGTTGAGAAGGACAACTAAGTTGTCTCGCGCTCTCGCCTTCCGCTGCGCTAGCGCCGGTGGCCGGCAGCTGCGCGCCGCCGCCGCCTCTCGAACGGGACTGTCAATCAATACGAACCAACGACCATTGGGAACCAGTTTGCGTGCTTGTGTCTTGTGCTGCACGTGCGTCTCGGGACTGACTGTGGGGTGCCGACCTCTGCGAGTCGGTGGCAGTTGCTCGTGTTCACCACCCTCGCAGGAGCGTGTCGGCGCGTCGACGCTCGTTCTGCTCGCGCTCCTCGCGCTCTCGGCGCAGTTGCTGCATCGCGCTCTCGCTCGCCGCCTTCTTCTTCTTCTTCCTGTCCGTGGACCTTCGCCGCGACGACGACGACGTGTCCGAACGGCGCCGCTCCGTCGCCAGTGCGACTGTCGAACGGCTCTCGGCGGAGCGCGAGTACTCGCTCCTGTACTCGCGCCGCGTCCGCTCCTCTGTGTCCTTGGAGCGCCGGATGGTCGAGAAATCGTCTGCGCTGGCGTCGCTGTCTCCGCCCAGCGCCGCCCGCCGCGGTCGCATGTGGCGCAGCGGGTCTTCGTCCTCGAGAGCTCTGCGCAGCGTGCGAGCGACGCGTCCAGAGTGACGTTAGTTGTCAGTCGCGCGCCTCGCAAGCTTCACACGCCAGCGCAGTCGCACCGCTTGCGCTTCCGCTCCTGCCTGCTTGTCTCGAGCGGCGCGACTCGCTCGTCCGCCTGGCGCTGTGCATACCACGGCAGCGCCGCCTGCTTCCCGAGCGTCTGCTGCTGAGTCGCAGCTCTCGCGTCGCTGCTGATCTGCTGCTCGTGTCGCTGCTCTTCGAGCGCAAACAGGCGAACGCCGTGCGCCGTCTCCTTGCTGTCCGCGCTCTTGCGCTGCTCCTCCTGCTGCTTCTGCTGCGATTGAGCGCCGCTTCGCTTCACGAGCGCCTCCGCGCGCCGCTCCTGCTCCACGCGGCGGTGCGTGTGCTCCGCGCGCGTCTGCGCCTCTGCCTGCTCGCGCTCGTCGCGCAGCACGCGTTCGATGTTCTCGCGGCGCCATACGTGCCACGACTTGTGCGGCAGGATGCGCAGCCCGCCGCCGCCCATGATGCTCGCGTGCTTGGTTGCTTGCTGCTGTGTCAGCTTTTCGACACCAAGGCGAAGCTGCTGCAGAAATAATGGCAGGCGGTCATACAGTTTGCAAGTGAGTGTCACCCGTTTTTCCGGCCAAAGCCCGCGAGCCACCCAGCAGGCAAAAAAACACTCCCTCGCACCAGCCATAGTTAAGAAGACCATGAGCGACGCGACGGGTGTCGCCGCTGTCGCTACCGCCGCCGCCGCCTCGGCGGAGGATGCGCTGGAGCTGTCGGCGCCGCCTGCGCTCGAGTGCCGGCTGCTGCACCAGCAGCTGCGCGCGTTCGCGAGTCGCGCGATGCACGACGACGACGCGCAGGCGTACGCGGCGCGGCTGGAGCGCCAGGCTGGCGCGCTGCTGACGCCGCTGCGCTGGGCTCCGCCCGCCGCCACCGAGCGCGCGGCGCTGCAGAGCAACCGTGTGCGCGTCGCCGGCCGCGCCGTGGACGTGCCCGCCGTCATCCAGCAGGAGCTGCTGCGTCTGAGCGACGAGTGCGCCGTCAGCGAGGCGCTCTGCTTCGAGCTCTGGTACCTCGCGAGCGACGCGCCGCGCCGCGAGGCTGTGGAGCGCGACGACCAGCTCCCGGTTGGCGCGATCTCCGGCTCCATCCCGGCGGCCGCGCGCCACTTCCTCGTTTCGGAGACGGAGCACCGCCTCAACCTGCTCAAGGAGCTGCTGCGCCTGCGCTTCGACGACCAGCTCGACGCCAAGCGCCGCCAGTTCGTCATCTCCTGTATGTGTGGGCTCTCCTGATGTATGGCTGGAATAGTGGGGCGTAGTAGTCTAGTGGAGCGGCTGACGAACGCTTTGGTGCTCTGGCTGCAGTCACGAACAAGCTCCTCGCGGACGGGCTGCTGTCGAAGCTCATCGCGGCGTTCGACGAACAGCTGCCCAAGCTGCTGCAGATCGCGCACGTGGAGCAGTCGGCGAGCTACTGGCACTGCCTCGTGGCGGACGCGCTCGTGTTCGTGGCTGCGAGCTGCCGCGCGCGGCCGCAGGAGGTGAAGCAGCTCGCGGCGCTGCAGAAGACGCTCTGCGCGCGTCTCAACGCGAGCGTCACCAAGGTCTCGCCGCACATCGTGAACCTGTCGGCGTTTGCGCAGCTCTTCGAGCGCGGGTCGCTCGCGGGCACGTCGCCCGAGGGAGCCGTGAAGCAGGTGTCGTGCATGCTCCAAGCCATGACGACGCTCCAGGTCGCGCTCTTCAACGTGCTCTTGCAGGTGCGTGTCTAGTTGGTGGTTGGTGGTTGGTGGTTGGTGCTGGTGCTAGTGCTGAGTGACCGCTGACTGCTCTGCTGGTGCTCCAGAAGAACGAGAAGGTGGACCGAGACACAGGCGACAGCGTCGGTGGCTACGTGCTCAGCGGCAGCGAGAACGCGCAGACGGTGCGAGAGCTGCACGCCGTCTTCTTCCAGCAGGAGTGGGAGCACAAGGCGATGCAGAGCGTGGCGATGCTCGCGTGGGCGGGCTTCCTCGCGGCCGTGGACGAGAGCAGCAGCAGCTCTCGGCCCGCCGGCGCGAGCATGTTCTTCGAGATCGAGCAGGCGTCGGACGTGGTGAAGAAGGCGATCGAGGAGCGCGCGTTCACGACCATGGTCGACATCCTGCTCAAGTACTTCCCCGATCGCAAGCACGACCCGCTGCTGTACCACATCTTCGAACGCAGCTTCGAGCAGCTCTTCGTGAACTACTCGACGAACCTGATGATCGACGTGCCGACGCTGGCGGACCAGGCAGCGCTGTCAGCGATGCAGTCGGAGAGCGGCGGCGAGGTCGCGGCGTGGAACGGGGACTGCTTGGAGAACATCATCGAGTTCGCGACGACGCTGTGCACGCGTGACGTGGTGTTCAGCGCGTCGTTCTGGCGACCGGAAGATCTGCACCACGGCGATCACGACAACGACTTGGGTGACACTGACCAGGAGAGCAGCGGCAGCAGCGGGAGCTGCAACGCGTTCCTGCTCGCGTGTCGCGACGCGGCGTTCAAGAACCCGGCGTGCTTCGCGGCGTACATGCGTTTGGTCGCTGCGGCGGCGAGCGGTCCGGACTGCGCACAGCTCGCGTTCCACCACGTGAAGCAGAACCCTTCGATCTTGAACTGGGAGCACTTCTTCGGCGTGATGGCCAAGTACCAGCGGTTGCTGGTGGACGCTGAGAAGCCCGCGGGGTTCCTACCCGGCGTGCAGGGATCTGCGATGGACGGATCGTTCGACAGCCGCCGCAGCAACAGCAACAACGCGCCGGTGCCGCGGTTCATCCGCCCGAAGGAGCTCGAGGCGCTGGAGATGATCCAGCTCGTGATCCAGGCGGTGATTCGCGACCACCAGCTCGCGCTGATCTTCTTCCACAACCACGACTGGTCCCCGATCCCGACGTTCGTCGCGTTCCTGCAGTGCCGCATCCCGAGTTCGCTGAAGGGAGCGCTGATGAAGACACTGGCGATCTTCGCGCGCGTGCCCGAGATCTCTCCGTTCGTGTGGCGCCACGTCGACTCGCTCCAGATCTTGCGCACCACTGGTGACACGTCTGGCTACGGGAACCAGGACATCAGCTACGAGCTCGAGCACTACGAGTCGATGGCGCGGATGTACCCTGCGACGCGCGGCTTCGTGACGCTGCTGTACGAGCTGTTCGAGAACCCGCACGCGTGGAACTCGTTCGAAGGCGACGGGCGAGTGGCTGCGATCCAGTACTACTTTGAGTTCTTGGTCGAGCGCGTGTTCCTCAAGTTCGACCTGCGCAAGTACGAGCAGGAGGAGGAGAAGTGGGCTCTCGTGAATGGTGCGCTGGCGATCTTCAAGAAGATCCTGCGCAACGCCGGGTCGTCGGCGCGCGAAGGCGGTCTCGCACACCAGATCCTCGCGCGGATTCTGTCCGGGAGTCCGCTACTGGAGAAGCTCCTGCTGATTCTCTCGTCGGACGGCGGTGTGGACAGTCTTGAGAGCGCGTCGGCAGATGTCCACTTGGAGCACGCGTTCTTCTACAGCCTCGAGATCGTGAAGAAGAAGACAGAGGCGACGCACGGATCCCTGAACTTCGCGAGCGACAGCACGATCAAGCGCCGCGGAGGGAGTCAGCTGACCAAGTCGTCTGCGGTCGGAGTTCTTCGCGAGCAGTGCGTGCAGCACGCGCTGGAGATCGTCGTTCTGGTGCTGGAGAAGGATGCGACGTTCGTGAGCGCGGACCTGAACCGCCAGCTCTCGCACCGGCTGCAAGTGGAGATGCTACACACGATTCTGTGTCGGTACCGCGCGGACTTTGTGAACATTGTCCAGTACATCAAGTACAGCAAGTCGACGCATATCCCGCACCTGTCGGCTGTCGTCTTGCGGATGATCAGCAACCGGATGAGCGGCTCGGATCTCGTGGACCTGCTCCTCGACAGCGGATCGAGCGCAGACATCGTGTTTGGGTACACGAACCGTCTGCTCACCGTGTACGACGAATCGAGCGACGAGGACGAGGCAGGAAGGAACGGGAGCGACGACGCGGAGCTGGATGGCGACAGCTTTGTCACAATGTCGTCGGCGAAGAAGCGCAAGCGGGTCGAGAACAGCATCCTGTCCCCGTACGAGGTGCTCCCGCAGGAGGTGTCGCCTCCGTCCATCCGCGTGGCGGTTCTGGACCTGTTCATCGCGAACCTGAAGAAGCCAGCGCCGAACCTCGCGCACCTCCTGCTCGGCGTGCTGGACCAGCGCGGGGAGTACGTTAAGTCTGGTCTGGACGCCGTGGTCTCGCTCGTCTCGAACGCAGAGTTCGGCTTGGAGTTCCCGGAGCTCGCTGTGCGGTGCCACCGGGTCGTGCACTTCCTCGTGACGCAGGACTTCTCGTCGTCGTTCGTTATGGAGATTTTGGAGAGCGCGCCGCACGACTTCTTCGCGACGCAGGTGGAGCTGTTCGGGAGCGTGTACCATGTCCGCCGCCGCCGCGACACGAACGATGCGATCGCGGAGTTGAACATGCGCGGGTGGTTTTTCAAGACGCTCGCGGTGTACCTGCACGTTGCGCTGCAGAAGGAGCCGCCGCAGATGAAGAAGTGCAACCGCCTCATGAGCCTGTTGTTGTCGGCGGAGGAGTTCGGGTACTCGCAGCAGAACCAGATGCTGCTGCTCCAGTTGCTCGACGAGAGCTCGTTCATCCTCTCACCACCTGACGTCCCGAACCACCAGCAAGTCGTCGCGCTGGCGGAGCAGTCGACGGTGGCTGTGGACGATGGGTTCTACAACTGGCTCAAGATCGACATCGAGCGCTTCTGCACCGTGCTGCAGTCGTTCGACCTGAGCGCCGCGAGTCCAGTCGAGTACTTCGCGTCGAGTTCGTTCAAGCGGTACCGCTCGAGCGGCGCGAACGGTTCGTCGGATTTCGCGAGTCTGAGCGTGGACACGTTCATCCAGTGGGCGGTGCAATGGAACGTGTACTCGGAGCGCGTCGCCGCGGAGAGCCACGCGCTGAACTCGCTGCGGGAGCTCATCGAAGTCGTGGTGCTGGACTACCTGGCGCTGCCGGGCGTGCAGGACGCGGAGACACCCGCGATGTGGCAGGGACTCGACGCCGTCGCGTCCTTCGAAGTGCGCCTGGAGCTCATGGGGGGCATCGTGTCGGCCGTGCTCGGCAAGCTGACGGATAAGGTGAGCATCTCGGCGCAGCTGTTCGAGATCGTGTCGCGCATCGCGCTGCTGCTCTTCTCGCAGCTGCGGCAGCCCGGCGCGGACGTCGCCGCCGCCGCGGGCGTCCACGCGAGTCGGCAGCGACAGAACCTGGCGTTCTTGGAGCTCGTGCTCCGCGCGATCTGCAGCAGCGGCAGCGCGACGGGGAACCCGGTGGCGGCGCGCAACTCGCGCACGCTGCTCTACTCGTGCGTCGTGAACGTGCTGCACGCGCTCCCAGGCGCTGGCACCGGCGACGCGAAGGGGGGGTCACTCAACCCGCTCGGGCTGGGGACCGCGACCATCAACCAGCGCGTGTCGTTCCTGACGACCCAGGTGGTGGACCTGATCTGCCGCGACGCGAGCGACGGCGACGATCCGCTGAGCATGGCGCTCGCGATCTCGGCGCTCGAGGCGATCGTGTCGTACGAAGGCTCGTCGGCACTCATCCAGGTCTTCCGCGAGCGCGGATACCTGCTGCACTTCATCGGCGTCTTCCGGAAGCTGTGCGAGATCGACGCGGCGTTGGACCGCGGCGCGTCCGTGGAGGACGCGGTGAAGAGCAGGTCACTGCCAGCTGGCATCGACGCGGCGACGATCGGCACGATGTACGAGTGCTTTCTGTCGCTCTTCGGCAAGGTCGCGGACAGCAAGGACGGCGCGGTGGCGCTACTCGAAGGCGGGCTCGTGCGCGCGGTGAGCGAGGCGCGGAACCTGCCGACGCACCGCCCCAAGTTCCTCGCGCCGCACGACAGCTCGTCCGTGGCGCGCGCATCGAGCGTCGCGTTCCAGCGCGCGGAGAGCGCGTACTACCGCAAGTGGCTGCCGGTGGCGCGGCTGCTGAGCGCTCTGTGCGCGTCACTGCCGCAGAACCGGACGCTCGCGGCGCAGGCGCTGCACGTGGTGAGCCGGAACCGCAAGCTGTTCACTGCGGCGCTCAAGGTGGACGCACAGCAGCGCCAGAGTCAGCAGCCGAGCTTGAGCCTGCTGCGCGAGGTGGCGTACGCGACGTTCGTGCTCCGCTACGTGGCGCAGTTCGTGGATCTGTGCGAGGCGACGCTGCCGGCGGTCAAGTGGGAGAAGCTCGCGCAGCTCGTGCTACAAGCGTTCATGTTCTACGGCGCGGAGGTGCTGCCGAGCGGCGGCGCGGACGACATGTCGGACGGCGGCGAGCAGGTGTGGTGGGCGGCGACGGCGCCGCGCCACCCGCTGGAGCAGCGCGACGCCAGCGCGCGGCGCCACACGTGCGCCGAGTGCGAGCAGAAGCTGCTGGAGCGCTGCGGCGACAGCGGCGACGGCGCCGCGAGCGTGCTGCGGCTGTCGCTCTTCGATGAGGAGAAGCTGTACGCGTCGCGCATGATCCTGTGCAACGCGGTCGCGTTCTGCGCGAAGCGCATGATGCAGTCGGTGGACGAGAGCTCGGGGATGCTGGCGGGCAAGACGCCGCTGCTGGCGGCGACGCGCAAGCAGCTCGGGCACCAGTCGAACGGTAGCAGCAGCAACTTCGCGTCGTTCGACCCGCGCGTCGTGGCGGCGTCGGACCCGCTCTGGTCGCACGCGCCGTCGCTCGGCGACTTCGCCGCGCGCTTCGACGCGGCAGTGGGGACGCTGGAGGCGAGCAGGGTGCTGCTCGCCGCGCTCGCGGCTCGCGGCGAGGACGCCGCCGACAGGAGCGACAGCAGCTTAGCGTGGCCCCCGCGGCGCCGCTTCCGGGAGCACGAGTGCGACACGAGCCACTTGCAGAGCGTGGCCGAGTACCACGCTGACAGCATGGGCTTCGTGGTCGAGAACATGGCGGTCGTGCTGCTGCTGCACTTCGTGCACTACCTCGCGCACCCGGCAGCCGCGGCGGCGACGGGCGGTGGCGCGACCGCAGGCTCCGTCCAGCAGGTGCTCGTGAAGGTGCTCACGATCATCAGCGACATCGAGGTACGGCGGCCGCGCAGAGGATCGGAGGGTCGGAGCGCGAGTGAGTGCGTCGAGCTAACCGTGCGCTTGTGCTTGTGCTTGTGTGTCGACAGAGCAACCCGTTCGTGCACGCGCTCGCGCGGAGACTGCGCGAGCTGGCGGCCAACACTCTTCACTGACAGAGGCGTCGCCGCCACCACTAGCACGCAGGACGCGTCAGTCCGCACCCCCGAGAGCCTAGAGCTTCGTGCCGCTAAGCAACACGCACGCACACACGTCGCTCCTTGAGTCCGCCTGTCTCCCGAGTGTGCTGATACGATGTTGCATTCGTTCTGCCTACGGCCGCTCACGACCGCGGCGGCGTGCGCGAGTACATGACGTCGGTGCGCAGCAGGTACTTGGCGCCGCTCGTGACGAGCGCGCCTTCATGCAGCAGGCAGCGGTCACCGTGGCCGTGCACGAGCGCCGCACCGGTCTCCGGGGCCACGCTCAGCACCGCCTGCTGCGCCTTGGCGGCGGCGGCGCTCGCGTAGAAGACGGTGCTGCCGCCGACGAGGTCCGAGTCGCTCGTGTCGTTGAGGTACACGAGCACCGTGAAGCGGCTGTGGTAGCCCGTGACGGGGTCCACGTCGCTCTGGTCCACGTGGCAGCCGAAACGCTGGCCGGCGCGGTAGCGGTAGAAGCGGATGGCCGGGTTGAGCCCCACGGCGTGCATGCGCTCGAAGACCGCGGGCACGTGCGGCTGCAGGCGCTGCCAGAGCAGCTCCGCGAACGCCTCGAGGCGCAGCAGGATGCGATCGTTGTCGCGGAACGCGAACTCGCGCGTCGCGCGCTGTGTGGCCCGCGCGAAGCCCTCACCATCGGCGAAGCGCATCACGCGCGCGCACTCGGCGCGCGAGAAGAAGCGCGGCACCTTGAAGATGAGCTCCTCGTGCAGGTCCGTGGCGAACAGCGCGCGGCTGCTGCTGCCGGCGTCGAGCTGCAGCAGCGGCGGGAGCGCGGCCGCCGTCGTCGCGCGCGTGGCGGACGTGGGCACCGTGCGCGTGGCGTCCGAGTACTTGGCCTTCTTGCCGGTCGTCGTCGCCGTCGTCACCTTCTTCCCCTTCCCCATCGCTGCTGCTTGATTCGCGAATGCGCTCGGCTTTTTTCACTTGTTTTCAGTATTGAAGCAAGGAAGATGCGGAGACTGCGCCTCTGCTGCTTCTGGCTGCTCGCGCTCGCGTGCGTCGCAGCTGCAGCGCTGGGCGACGACGCGACGTTCGTCATCGACGCGCGCACGAAGCTCCGCGACGTCTTCAAGGTGCGCTGCGGCTCTCGCTTCTTGGTCGGCGCGAGCTGGTTGCCAGCAGCCTCAGCAGCCCCGAACTCGCTTCACCCTCACTCACCCTCTCGCCCTCCCTCCAGTGCGCGCCGCTGCGGCCCATCGGCAACTACAACGAGTTCTTCGTCGCCTGCGTGTTCGCGCCACCCGCGCCGCTCAACGCGTCGACGCTCGCGGCGCTGCACGTGCACGACGTGACACTGGACGGCGCGCAGCTGGCGCCGCCGGACGCGCCGATGCGCGTGCACGTGGAGCTGACGCTCGCGCTGGACGGCGAGCGCGCGGCCGTCGTGCTCCGCAACAGCTCGCTGCTCGCGAGCGCCGTGAGCGTACGCGCCGCGTCCGTCGCGCTGCTCGCCGACGCGAGCGTGAACGTGTCGGCGCGCGGGCTCAAGTTCGGCCCGGGCTTCAACTCGCGCGTCGACATGGGCGGCAGCTACGGCGGCGTCGGCGGCGCGTCGCTCTCGCTGCTGCGCCAGAGCTGCGAGCACGTGCGCGCGAACGAGTTCTTCCGCGCCATCGGCGACGCTGGCGGCGATCCCGGTGACTTCCAGGGCTACGGCAGCGGCGGTGGCAACGACCGCGCGCGCGGCGGCGGCCGCGTGAGCATCGTCGCGGCACTCGACGTCGTGCTCAACGGCTCGGTGCTCGCGAACGGCGGCGCGGCGTGTGATGACTGCTCGGATGCTGCCGGCGCAGGTGCGACCCCCAGCAGCTCCGCGGTACCTGTGACGAGCATGTCGGAGCTCTTGAGGCTGCTGCTACTCACACTGCTCATGCTGCTCGCGGTGCGCGTGCAGGCGGGACGGTCCTGGTCAAGGCCGGCGGACGCATCTACGGGACGGGAGTCGTGCAGGCGAACGGCGGCGAGCCGGCGCTGTTCGACAGCTCCGAGTTCCTCGGCGCCGGCGGCGGTGGTGGAGGCGGCGGCGGACGCGTGGTGCTGGAGTCGAAGAACGCGGAAGAGCTAGATCCGTCACGCGTCGAGGCGTTCGGAGGCGGGCTACCGCCGTCGCAGCAGCAGCGCCAGCAAGCGGCAGACGCTGAGAACGGAGCCCCGCGGCGGAACGAGGTGATCCAGTGGTGCCAGCTGGGCGGGGACGGCACGATCCTCAAGATCCAGCACTCGGTCCAAGGCGACGCCGGCGACGATGACCCCGCGTCGCCGGCGGTCGGTACTCTGATCGTGAAGGGAGGGCGTCTGAAGCACGACGGCCCAGCGAAGCGGATCCAGATCTTCGGCTGCACGCCACTGTACGACACAGCGTCGAGCTGGCACCCGTTCTTGCCCGAGACCGTGGCGCACGTCTTCGTGAGCGGCGGCGCGACTGTGTGCGCGAGTTACGTGAAGTTGCAGGTGCGGTCAGGTTCAGGGCAGCCAGCGTGTCGCTGCGCTTGGGAGCCGCGTCTAACGTTTGTGTGGACGGACTTCCTCCAGGCGAGCGTCTCCGGCATCCTGAGTTCGTTCACGGTGCGGAGCCTGCGACGTCGTGGTGCTCTGCGATCCCCCGCGGCATACTGATCGAGGGCGAGTGGTCTCTCTTGCGTTGCTAGCTTGACGCTGGGTCGCAGTTGAACTCGCTGGAAGGGAACCGATCGGTGCACCTTGCGGTGTCGCAGCTCACGCTCCAGGTACACTCGCACCAGTCCGTGCTGCTCGCCGTCTGGCGGGTGCTTGAGCGTTGGTGCTTACAGCGAGTTCGAAAGCGCTAATCGCGAGAGCTTTGCTCACGTCAGGGGTTCGTCGGGCCATCGACGCAGTCCGAGCGAGACCTGTTCCGGCTCAAGCTCGAAGGAGCAGACGTGTCTGTCTCGAACGGGTTGCTCTTGGTGGAGTTCTTGGACATCGCCGCAACAGGCAGCCTGTCGTTTGACAAGTACTCTGTGAGCAAGTTCCGCCTCGGGATCTTCGCACGGAGCGGCCGGCAGTCGACGATCGAGGGTTTTCTCGAACCGCTGGAGCCACCGAGTGCTGTCGAATTGCCGCCGACACCAAAGAGAAGAGCAGGCGGTGTCGGGGGCTGGTGGAGCGAAGACACTCCGTTTGCTCGGCTCGAGAGCGGAGGCAACGTGACGCTGCTGCCGCAGCCCGCGCAGTTTGGTGCTCTGGCGCTGTATGTGAGCGCTGGAGACACCGCGATCGTGGACATGCCGTTCGACACGCCGTTCGTGAGTCTGTCCGTCTCGGCCAAGAACGCGACCGTGCCGCACTTCAGCGGCGGTCCGCTTCGGCAGTGCTACCCGATCGAGCAGCAGGCTGAAGCAGAGACGTGCAAGACGCTGAGTTCGTTGTCAGCGCGTCCGATCGAGAACTCACCGTACGGCGTGAGCGTGTTCGCGTCGAGCGTTGCTCGTGTGGGCAACGTATCGGCGGGCTCGATCCTGCTCTGCAGCGACGACGTAGTGACTGTGCATGGCGCGCTATCCGGACGCTCGCTGGGATGCGGGTCTGGGTCCGGTCCAGGAAACAGCAGCGTGGTCGGCGGCGCGAGCGGCGGTGCTGGGCATGGTGGTCGTGGAGGGAACGTCCAGCCTGGCAGCACTGGCGGCGGAGCAGCGTACGACGGTGGCGCGTCTTTCTCGGCACTACTGGCGCAAAGTGACCCGCGCTTCCTTGACGTCAAGGACGGCAAGTGGCCGCTGTGGCCGGGGAGCGGTGCCTCCAGCGGGGACACTTCGGACCAGATCGTCGGCGGTCGCGGCGGCGGTGTGGTGTACGTCGGCGCGAAGAAGCTCGAGGTACTGAAGACGGCGTTGGTCAGCGTGCGTGGCGGAGATGGATCGAAGCGTGGCGGAGGCGGGTCAGGTGGGAGCGTGGCGCTGTTCATCCACGAGCTTGCAGGTGGCGGCGTGATAGATCTGGACGGAGGCGACGCGGTCAATCCATCGTACGCTGCTACCAGTGGGGACGAAGCAGTCGACAACAACGCTGGTCGAGAGGATGTCTGGAGCTCGGGTGTACTCCCACTCGATGCGCCGGAGAAGATCGGGGGCGGCGGGGGCGGTGGCATTATCCGCATCTCGTACCGCCAGTCGAAGGATTCGTCGAGCACTGGCGAGCAGTTCGTCAAGGACGGCGGGAAGCTATCTGTGCGAGGAGGCAAGAGCGTCGGCGGCGAGTCCGGGGTTGCGGGAGTCATGGCGGCAGCGAATTGCGACGCGGGGCGAGGAGACGTGTTCTGCTTGCAGTGCGCGGAAGGCAGCTACAGCCCTGGCGCGATGTCCAAGTGCATCCCGTGCGAGCCCGGGTCGTGCTCGAGCCACATTGGCGCTGCGAGCTGCGCCAAGTGTCCGCTCGGGACGTTCAACGCCGACTTCGGCAAGCGCGAGTGTTCCGCGTGTCCAGTCGGGCACTTTGCCGCCAAGAGCGGGTCGAAGGCGTGCGCACCGTGCGGCCCCGGCCGGTTCGCAGCGGCGACGGGAAGCGCGAGCTGCGCTTTCTGTCCCATCGGGACGGTCTCGACGGCAACTGGGAGCACGAACTGCTCGACGTGCGGCATCGGAGAGACGACGAAGAAGGTCGGGTCTGTCGCGTGCATCGCGTGCCACGACAAGCCCGCGCACTCGCAGTTCAACGTGTATGGGAACTGCACGTACGCTTGCGACAAGGGACGGAACGGACTGGACTGCCTCACGCCGTTCGAGCGGCTCGTGAAGCCCATCGGCGGTCCGCTGGGCTTTGTCATCGTCGTGCTCTCGCTCACGAGTTTGCTCTTTGGCACGTGGGGGTTCATCTCGTACCGCAGCTCGCAGTTCAAGAAGCGCCGGTTTGCCGAGTACAAGGCGCGGACGCTGCGCGATCAGCTGTCGCTGGCCAACCTGACGCGCAAGCTGACACCGCGGCTGACGGACCAGGATCTCGACGCTCACCTCGCGCGGCTCTACTTCTCGGGCGACAACCACCTCGAGAGTTCGTGGAGACTGAACGCGTCGTACCTGCCGCTCGCGATGCGAGAGATCGTGTTCGAAGGGCTCTACCTGTCGTTCGCAACCAAGTGCAACGAGCTGCTGCGGTGGGACCCGAAAGGCTGGGAGGCGTGGGTGTATCGCGTGCTGCTCTGCAGCGTCCCGCCGCTCGGAACACTCTTCAAGCGCAGACGCCAACTGCGGCGCGTGGAGAAGCTCGCCAAGTTCGTCGAAGAGCATGGCGCGGGCTTCTTCCGGGAGATGACGTTCCGCGTGCACGGCGCGAAGCTCAAGATCGGCTTCAGCCCCGACTTCTCGCTCGCGTACATCGACGTCCTGGTGCCGCCTGGGGGCTCGGCGCTGACGCTCATGGACACCCGCCACGTCGGCAGTCTGACGATCGTCGTGGCAGGGAGCGGCTCGTTCTTCCGCCCGTTCCATATTGACACGAACGACATCTTCGTGCGCGCAGTGCCGTCGCGTCTGGAGCTACTGCAGCACAACTTCTGGATCAACTTTGTCGCGGACGTCAACCAGAAGCTCCGCGTGATCCCGCAGCCGACGTCACCCGCGCAGCTCGTTGAGAGCGCGAGAGCGGTGCGGGAGCTCCTGTCGTTCGTCGATGCGTTCAACGCGCGCCACGACGGTGACGGGTTCGTAGTGCTATTTGGCTACTTCTCCGTGGACGCTGCTGTGAACGGTGAGTCGAACGACGCGTGCTTTGGTCGCTGGGAGTCCGCGCAGATCGAGGAGGTGCTGGAGCAGTCCATCGAAGAGCCGTTCAAGTTCGCCTTCCAGGTGACGAAGAGCTGGGAGAGCGAAGCGCGAGCAGCAGACTCGAGCTCCCGGTCGTCCACGAGCGACCAGGACGACGGCGAAGAAGACTCGCTTCAGCCGTCGTACGCTTCGCTGTCGCTCGAACGGAGCACGACGAGCAGGCTGCTCGCTCACGAGAGCAGTCTCAAGGAGGACAACGATCCTCGTCCGGCAGACTTTCGGTTCTCGCAGATCCGCATGGAGGCGCTCTTCGCGGACCCGGAGGGCTCGCTGGCGTCACCTCGAGACGGAGCTGAGGCGCACACGCTGCTGTCGCCGACGTCCAAGAAGCGGCGCTCGGGCGGTAGTCCAACCTCCACCGCAACCAACGCACTCGCGGCGCTCGTGTCTCGCAGCTCTCTGCGACGGGTCTTCGCGCTGTTGCAGCCGCTCTCCCCGCTCTTCGGTCTCTACAACGTGGCTCCGCCGACGTCGTCGCGGCCGCGCTTGCTGCCGTTCCTGCTGCTCGCGCTGCTCGTGGTGGACTTTGCGCTCGTGTTCTGGGTCTTGATGGAGTACTACTGCATCCAAGTGGAGGACCCGACTGCGGTAGACTCGGGGTGCTCGAGGGTGAGCGGCGCTGGCCTCCTCTTCGAGGGCTTCGTGGTGGTGTGTTCGAGAGAGCAGAGCAGGGGGATTCAATGCTGTGCTTCTGTGTGCATGATGTGGGCAGGTCGCGCTCGTCTCGGTCGTGTGGATCCTTCCTGCCGCGGTTCTCGGCGCGCCGGGTCTCGGGCTCGTGTTCGTGGCGAGGAAGAGCGTCTTCTTCGGCAAGCTGGTGCGTCATGCGTGACGCACTCGTGTCTGCTCCTTGTCATGTGTGTGTGTGTGTGTGTGTGTGTGTGCTGCGATTTCCTGTGAACTCACCGTGAGCGGCGCGCTGGGCGACCGAGTCGACTGGCTGACTGGCTGACGTGGTTACCCTCGCGGAACGCAGTTCGGCGTGTGGACCGTGGGGTCGATCATCAACGCGTTCGTCGCGTTCGTGTGCGGGCTCGTATACTTCCAGTTCGTCCACGAAGGCGTGCTCGCCGTGACCGTCGCACTCGTGGTCACCAAGTACGCGGAGAAGCAGGTCGCGCTACGCTGCATCGCGCAGTTCGCGTGCGAGCGGCCGCTGCGTGGCTGGCGCGGGCTCTACACCACGAAGGACTGGTACGACTCGGCATATACGCCGCTCGTGCACCAGGAGAACTAGCGAGGACGAGAACGTTGCGGCTGTGCGCGTGCGCGTTCGAGAGTGAGCAGAGCAGAAGCGTGGGCTGGTGGGTCTTCGCACCAAGCGATGCAGCGATGCAGAGGGTCAAGACGCGGACGATCTGTTGGCGCCGTATCGCTACGAACCGCGTGTTGTAGCAGATCCCTTGTCGGTCCCTCAAGCACTCTGCACTCCAGCGGACTTGCTCCAGTCCGCCGGTCATGAGGGTCGCGAGTCGCTCGACGCGTCCGGTGGCGAAGAGTTCGAGGTTGATCTCCGCGAGCCTCGCGAGGCTGAGGTCGAGCTCAACCCGAAGCCAGAAGGAGCTGCCGTCGAGCTCTCGTGCGTCCACGAGCCAGCCGATCGTCAGGTGTCCGGCGACACCGTGAGTTCGACACCCCCACAGTCAGCAGCAGCGCCGCACTCGCTCGCGCAGCGGACTCAGCCAGGTCGCCAGGTCGCCAGGTCGCCAGGTTTGTCAGTCGACCGATCGAGCACAAGGGGGGTGACAGCGCTCCACCATCACGCGCACACGACACTGTTCACTCTCTTAGCGCGCTCGCCTCGTGCTCACTCTCCTGCCTGCGGCGCTCAGATGCGCTCGAAGTCGAGCGCGACGACTTTCGCGGCGGCGCGGCGCGTGATGAACTCGCGCTCGTCGTGCGAGAGGAAGGCGCTCCGCTCGTCGCCGCCGCTCCCGCTCGCGTGGTCGAGCGCGACCTGCACGACCTTGTACACGTGCTCGTCCGGGTGTCCCTGGAGCGCGAGCGCGCTCGCGACGATCTCACCCCACGTCTGGAGCTCGGGGAGCTCCTGCGACGCGCGCGAACACACGTCTTCGTCGCTCAGGTCGTGCACGTCCTGCAGGATGAACGCGGTGACCGCGACGTGGAGCCACACCTTCCAGGCGCGCGCGCGGTGCTCGCCGTCCAGCAGGTGCTCGAGCTGCTTGAGCGACCACGCCGACGTCACGGCGTGCGCGATCACGAAGTCGTTGTGCGCGATGAGCACGTAGAGCCACAGCGCGAAGTCGAGCGCCACGTCGCCGGTGAGCCGGGAGAGGTCGAACTGCTCGAGCGCGCCGGCGATGGCCTCGAAGGCGGCGCGGCTGCCGCGCTCAGGGTGGGCGGACAGCGCGTTGAGCTTCCGCTGGAAGAGTCCGAGCGGCAGGTCGGCGACCGCCTTGGTCGGGAGCTGCGCCTCCACCTCGCTCAGCACGAACGCGTGGTGCTTGAGCGCGTGCACGGCCGGCAGCAGCGTCTCTCGCGAGAACGCGCGCTTGATGTCGCTGTTGCCAGCTGCCGCCTCGAGCGCTCTGGCGCCGCTGCCTTCGAGCTCGAACGACAGGTACGAGAAGTGCATGTACGCGAGCCCCTCGGCAACGAGACGGTCGCCGTCGATGTGGTACGCGTACCCGAGCTGGATGAGTCCGTGCAGCAGCGCGCCGCAGAGCCCCGCGAGCAGATGCGGCAGGTGCTTGCGCACCGCGTCGTCGGCTCCGAGTAGCGCGACCTCGCGGCCGTAGAACGCCAGGAGCGCGTCGAAGTCCTCGCGCTTGCCGAGCAGCTGCGCCAGGCGCTCGGCGCTCGGGATCTTGGCGTCGTCGGCGCTGTCGGAACTCGCCTCGACGACCGCCACGGCGAACGGGTCCTCGTGGTCCGGCGCGACCGCCTCGAGCTTCTGCCGCGCGTAGTGCTCCGCGAAGTCGTCGATCAGCGCCGCGCTCGCGCCGAGCTCGAAGAGCGCCACGACGCCATGCAGCAGGTGGTTCGAGAGGTACCCGTCGTACTCCATCGCGAACTTGTCGGTCGCGTACTTGCTCGTGAGCTCCGCGCGCAGCGCCTGCGCGTCCATGCTCTTGGCGGCGGGGACTGAGGGCATCGGGTCGAGTTAGTTTGGGTTGATGCTTGCAAGCGAATCGGAGAATGACGAGCTCGGCGGCGGTGTGGACGATCAACTGCCAACTGTCACTGCTGCTGCCGCTGCTGCTGCTGCTGCCGCTGGTGGTGGCTACCTCCTTCCGGCTTCAACATGTCGAAGAGTGTTGGTGCGCCACGTACGACAAGGTTGACGTCGTCACGGGTGCCGTCCACCGAGAGCGACGAGCGACAAGCGACTAAGAGGACACGCGGCACACAGGACAGCAGATTCCTGTGGTGGCGACGGCGGCGGCGGGCAGTACCCTCTTGCTCGCTCGTATGCAGACCACCACTTGGTACGACAAGGGGAGCTGCTTGCTGACGTGCGGACGGCGCTGAGACGCGCGTGACGCTCGTCCAATACGCCGGATGAGAGCCGATGGCAATCAACGAGCGGCGGACGCCGGATTGCTCCGAGCACCTCCGAGCACGCGAGCACCACTCAGCATCAGCTCCAGCTAGCACCACCGCAAAACAACAGGTGGTGAGGTGGCGTCTCATGCGCAGCGACATCATCGCCCGAGCACCGTGGCGGATGACTCCCGTGAGCGTCGAGCCATGCAGCGCACCCACTGCAGTAGCGCTTGTCGGACATCGTCGGCAGCAGCGGCCACGCGTTCTCTATACATGCATATCTGCGCCAACTGCGCGACGGCGGCGTCGGCGTCGGTCGACGCTCAGCGAGACACGCCTGTCTCCTCTCGTGAGCGTGGAGCTGCTGCTGCTGCACTCGACGCGTCAGCGCTGCCCGTGGAGCACGACCTGCGAGAAGAGGCTGTCCGGGTGCGCGGCGAGCTCGTCGAACGAGCCCTGCTCCACGACGCGGCCGTCCGAGATGACAGCGATGCGGTCGGCGCTCTTGATCGTCGACAGCCGGTGCGCCACGAGCACGACG
>JAASFS010000172.1:0-29446 GCA_023333865.1 Globisporangium perplexum | reverse complement strand
GATGATTCCTCCCACCATGTCCCATCCGTTGTTCCGCTCATTTCCATCGGGTCCCACCCAGCCTCTCCACGTATTTGGGTTTGTTGTCTGATTAGTGTGTATAGTATTGGAAGTCCCGGGTTTCATTATACACGCTGTTTCTCATAATTCTTTCTACCGCAAATCTACAGTCGATATATGCACGGACTTTCAAATATTATTTTAGTAAGATTTGTTTCTTGATGTGATGTGAATTTTATGAATCGACTTGCTAACATAATTTTATGATTTGTCAGTTTAATGGAATGGAAACAGCGAGGAAAGAAGTAATCATCCGATTGGAAACAGCTTTTTCTAAATACAACTCTGCAGCACACCAGACACGGGAAAATATTATATAGCACGATATTTGTTATTGTTCGCACTGCGATGCTGTTTTATTTACTCCGGACCTTCGGCTTTCATTTTCATAAAGTGGCCACTCCAGTTCTTTAAACTGGAGTGGCCACTACCCGACAAGTGAAAAATCCCTATTTGAGTTGTAAACTACTGTCAAATTAACTACTATATGACTTTCCTACCAAGTAAACTTTATGTCAGCTTGCACCGTCTTATTCTTCATAAGCATATTTTTTGTTAGCAATGTCCGAACATTTCTTCTTGTTGATAAATTCCACAATGATTACTTGAAGTTAGTATTACATTCTACAAACATGATTTGTATGATTTCAGTGGCGACGGAACACAGCAACACTGTACTTTGTATATTGAAAATATTTTGAAGAAAATATAACTTTATTATCGTCATATCAGAAACATATTCCACGCCATTTCACTAAATACAATTATTCAATTTATCACACATAGACCTTTTGTCAGCAGGCACCTTTGCATTTTTCAAATATGTACTTTTCGACAACAATGCCCGAAGAACCCAGAGATTGTACTACCCACCGAGCTGATGACTCTGCAATGCAGATTTGTACTATGATCACAGTAGTGACGACAACAGGCATCCACGGTGTTATGTACACTGATAATTGTGTAAAATACCATAGTCCCCATTTCTCGTCAAATCTGAAACGTAGTCCATGTGTTTGTCAGATTACAAATCTGAAACATCGATTGGTGCTTCACTAACTTTCACTGCCACACACCTACTCCTACCTCAGATTTGTCCCTGTTGGCTCTCCGTATCGTCACCACTTTTGTCACCACGCATAGAACCATCACGGAACGCCCAACATTGTGTAGAATTGGGATTCAGGTCTGAAAAGTACCGTCAAACCAGAGGAATACTACAGGGATCCCTACAAAATAGTCCCTGCAAAGTCGAGTTCCCTGTCTAAAAGGACAGTTTTCTCGCTCGTTCGCACAAACCCTCTGGCACTGTGTGTCCAAGGTGAGCGCGCGTACACGCCTGACGCTGTAGCAGAAGGCGGACATCCGCCAGCAGCATCGAGCAGACCCCACCAAGAACGCAAGGAGCTGGCGGAGTGGGCGACGCACCAATTCTCGCTGTGTCGTCAACTCGCCAAGAGCAGAGTTGGGCGGAAGAAGCGTAGCGCCAAGTCTCTGGTATGTCTATCGCGAACTGCTGGAAGCACACCTGTGTACTCGACGGAGAGCTATATGAGCTCATTGACGGCGTTGTTCGCTGTAGACTAGATGCACCGACAACCAAACATCCCATTTTGTGCAGTCGCTCCTGAAACCGATGACTGGAGTGGTTCAATAGTGACAAAACGGAGGCAGTGTACCATTTTTGGAAATTTCCCCAACAGATCAACATCCATAAAAAAGTGCCGAAATCTAAAAAAACGCCTTTAGAATTAAAAAAAATATAAAATACGCTTTCACATTGCTGGCGCGCCGATCGATGATGGACCTGACGCCTGGGGGCGAAGTGCCGCGCGCCGGCGCCGGCGCCGTCGATGTTCGCGCGTCAGAGGAGACCCCCGCTGCCGCGGAAGCGCGCCGAGCTGCCGCCGCGAGCAAGCTGAGCGCCGAAGTGGGCGGCGCGGGCGATGAGGACGGCGAGCTGGAGGACTTCGCGCTGTCGTCCGGCGACGAGGACGGCGGCGGCGGCGCGGGGGTGGCGGGCGGCAAGGAGCCGGCGCTGGACCGCGCGATGATGAACGAGCTGCTACTCGTGTGCTCGAACCTGGGGATGCTGCGCGTGCAGCACGAGGGCGAGGAGCCCGTGCTCATGCGCGGCGAGGACTGCGAGGAGTGGATCCACGATCTGCAACGCGCGATCCGGCGCGACCACGCCAAGTTCAAGCTCGTGGCTAAGCAGCTCGGCAAGTGGAAGATCCTGCAGAAGAAGCTGCTGCCGCTGCTGCTGAACCACCAGCACGACTGGTGCGTGTGGGTGTGCGGGTGTGCGGGTGTGCGACCGCCGAAGGCGACGAGCGTGCTCACCAACACGTGGCGCTCGGCGCGCCTCCCGCCAGGTCGCTCGTGTTCTCGATCTTGAAGGTGCTCGTGATGCTCACGATGAAGCCCACGAAGGACTCGACGAACGTCGCGCAGCAGCTCAAGTACCTCCGCGCGTACAAGTACGCGTTCCTGCGCCACGACGTGGTGCCGATCCTCATGACGATCCTCGTGGACCCGCTGTCGCGCAAAGGGTCCGCGCGCACGGCGCAGGTGGGCGGCGGGTTGGCGTCTGCTCGCCGCGAGGCCTCGCGCCAGTGACTCACTGCGGCTGTCGATGGCTGCTTCGCAGGACTACCTCAACATGGAGCTGGTGCTCACGCTCATCCGCAACGTACTCGCGATCCCGAACGAAGACCCACGCTTCGTCACCTCCACGACGACGTACCTAAGCCACTTGCAGGAAGACTTCATCCAGACGCTGCACGAGGAGAGTGCGTACGAGATGATCCTGCTGTTCGCTCAGGTGCGTCTCCACCGTCTCGAGACGCGGTGCGTTGCTGTCGTGTTCTTCGATCTCACATAGCTCGCGCTTGCTCCGACGACGACCGCGAGCACGCCAGGACATCGACTCAGCAGAGAACCGCGAGTGGAACTTGCTGATCATGGAGGTGATGGACCTCACGCTTGGGTGTTCGCACCCAAAGTCTGTGGCAGCATTCGCGAAGCAGAGGCTGGCTGGTGGTGATGGGGGCGGCTCTGGCGAGCAAAGCTCTCAAGTTGCATCAACTCCTCAACACATGGCATCAGGAGCAGCAGCAAGCAAGGTGTCTCCATCCGTCAGCTTGAAGCAGGCGCTGAGCATCGAGAAGCTGTCTTCGCAGCAGAAACCTGGTGGCGGCTCGCGTCGGCACTCGAACTTTGGCGGCGTGCTTACGCTCGTTGGTCCGACCGGCCGCTCGACGCTGCTGACGAACTTCTCAAAGACGTCGGAGGATCAAGTCCCGCAGGCTGCGAAGAAGCCCGTCGCCCGGAAGCGAGGCGGCAGGCAGCGCACTGGGCCAGCTGTGGACATCAGCGAGATCTTCGCCTCGACCGCGAAAGTGACAGAGTCCGACAGGTACGCGCGGGTTGCTGCGGCGCCGTTGGACAGCAAGCGTATCGCTGACAAATCTGCTCGTGCGTGGCGACACAGCGGCACGATGGGCGTGCTGATGGAGATCTGCGACTCGATCATCTCCAAGTCGTACTTCCAGCTGACGAACTCGCTCAAGAACGAGTTCCGTCGAGGCAGCAGCAAGCTGGTGTCGACGGACCGGCTGCAGTACTTCCACCTCGTGTGGTTCCTGACGACGTACCACCGCCTCACGCTGCAAGCGCAGAAGTCGCTCTACCGTCGCCAGTTGCGCGACCACGAGAAGAAGAAGAACCAGCTGCTGGAGAACATGGACTTCGACACGCCCGCGCCGCCAGCACCGGAGAAACCGGTCTACGACGAGAAGGCGGTGCTCTCGACGCTCGATATGTTCTCGTTCAACTTCGTGCTGCAGTCGATCGAGACGTACGCGAGCGTGAAGAACTACCACGGGATGACGGTCTCTGTGCAGCTCCTGACAGAGATGATGTCGTATCTGACGGAGCTGAACGGGAGCGACGACCCTCGGTACCAGCGCATCGCGGACTCGCTCCAGCACAAGATCTTGTACGAGCGCGACTTTCTGGATCGCCTGCCGGTGCTTCTGAAGTCATGGACGCCTGGGAGTTTCCCCAAGGAGTACGTCGCGGACGTCGTCACGCTCACTCATGTACGCGCCACCTTTGTTGCCATACCGAGCGGCTGGCTGTGTGCGATGCGTCTGACGCGGAAGGAGCGTGTTGTTGGTGTGGCGCGCGCTTGCAGCTGGTGTTCAAGATGCTGGACTCGCAGGGGAACATCAAAGTGCTGTCGCGACGCAAGGCGCTTCTGGAGACGTACGTGCATTCAGAGTTGGTCTGCGTCGTGACAGCGATGCGATGCCTGAGTGTGTTCGATGTGTTCGGTGCCACAGCAAAAAGAAGAAGAAGAAGACAACCAACGCAGAGGGCGGCGGCGGCGACGCGTCGGACTCCGAGTCGGACGAGGAAGAGGAAGCCGAGCGGCAGGCGCAGCTGCTGCTCGAGATGCAGCGCAAGGAAGCGGACTTCGATGTGCGACGATACTTCCAGAGCATCCTGTCAGCGGACACGATCAAGATGTACTGCTTCCTGCTGTCGAGCTATCGCGAGAACAGTGCGAAAGTGAACCACTACATCCACTCGTTCTTCTATCGCGCCAAGCACTTCAAGATCTACCAGCACGAGGAGTGGACGATGCAGCCGCTGCTATTCAACATCCACGTGCTGCTGCTGTTCAACCGCATGTTGCAAGACCCGGTGATCCAGAAGCAAGCGGACTTCAAGAGCTTCTTGGACTTCATCCGAGGCGTTGTGCGCGACTACTTCACGCTCGCAGAGAAGAATCACCTCCTCTTCGTCGAGTCGCTGCTGCGACAGCCGTACGCTGCGAAGTCCGCGCTGTTGCTCCAGAGGAACTACGAGCCGCAGGACTCGATGGCGAAGTCGCGATCGGAAGCAGTTGCCCTCGGACGCGAGAGGCAGATCGAGCTCATCAACGAGGTGCGGCGTCAGAAGCGAGCGATCGACGCAGAGGAGCTGGAGGGCGAAGAGGAGTTCCAGTTCACGCTCGGCCCATCCGACTTCCAGTCGTCGTCGCTCATTGCCGCCGGAAAGCGCGGGAAGAGTCGAGACGAAGGCGGTGGCGGCGGCGGCGCTGGCGAGTCGGATGAGGAGGCGGAGTTTGGCGGACTGGAGCAATCCGCCCCCGCCAAGACAGCTGACGGCGCGAGTTCTTCGGCTCCGACTAAGAAGAAGAGAGCGAAGGTCGTGAGCGACCGAGCGAAGACGTGGACGAAGGTGGAGGATCGGTACTTGGAGAAGATGTACCGCATGTACCGCCACCTGCCGTCTGTGTACGAGGTGATCTCGTACGAAGACATGTTCCAAGATCGCGACCGAACTCCCGAGCAGATCGAGCGCCGCGTCAAGTACCTGAAGCTCCACCGCAAGACCCACGACTCGTCGGACGAGGATAAGAAGTCCGAGGACGAAGAGGGGGATAACTCGGACGTGGATCTCGACGCAGAGAAATCTGTGAGACCATCCGAAGCGCAGGAGTCGTCTCGCCCGCGGCGGAGACTCCGCCGAGTCACAGCGCTAAGCGACGATTCCGACAGCGATGACGACTTGCTAGGAGCCGGGAGCACGGCAAAAAAGAGTTCTCCTCTCGACGACGATGGCGGATCGCCAGACAGGAGCATTGCGGCTGATCGCGACAGCGACGAGGACGCGTCCATGGACGATGTGCAGAGCGCAGAGCCGCTGGCAGACGATGAAGCAGCAGACAGATCTGGTGGTGAGAGCGATGCAGGGAATGCCGTTGATGCGGACGGCGACACTCAGATGATGGAGGCAACCAGCGAAGGCGACGACGATGGCGGAGCTGACGCTACGCAGCCGTTCGATCATGACGATCCATCGCAAGACTTTGGCAGTGAGTCCACCCGAGCGATCGACGGGGACGCCGAAAGCGGTGCAATCGGGAGCGAAGCAGCCGACAGCGACAGCACACAGGCATTCGAGGACGCGGAAACAGCGCCTGGCGAGGCGGTGGCGTCCAACAAGCGTGCTCGAGACCCGGTGGACGAGGATGCTTCGAGGGGAGATGTGGCGCACAGCTTGCCTCAGAAGAAGATCTCGCGCAATGCGCCAGTCGACGGTGACGAGGTGGAGCAGGACGCTGCTGCTGGCGCTCGCGAGGACTGACACGCACTCGAAGGCTCGAAGGCTCGAAGGCTCGAAGGCTCGAAGGCTCGAAGGCTCGAAGGCTCGGGGAGTTGCCGGCGCGAGTACTGCGACGACACCTCGTGTGCTCAGCGATCGACAAGGAACACGACACCGCTGGTGCTAATAGTTAACTTGTGTGGCACCAGGACGACAGGCAGGTGGGTGGGTGGACAGGTAGCTAGATGACACCCTCGTCTTCGTCCTCGCCGACGTCTTTCGCGCTCTGCTCGGCGTGCAACTCGCTTTCGCTCTCCTTCATGTCGATGCTGTGCGCGCTCACGATCTCGGAGAAGCACTGCGCGCGCATCAGCGCCTGGTAGAACGGCTCGTCCTCGGGGTCTCGCGTCGAGAGGAACTGCGTCTCGTCGAAGATCACCACCGACTCCTTCGTGTCGCCCACGACGAGGCACGCGTTCGTGTGGCCCGCGAGCAGCCCCGAGAAGAGCTCCAGACACACGAGGCGCACTTGCTCGTCGGAGAACGAGGCATCCGCCGCCGCGCTGCTGCCGCCTCGGGTCGAGATCCCGCCGATGCGGTCGTAGCTCAGCCGCGCTGGCGTGAGAATGCGGTCCAAGCTGCGCTTCGCAGTCTCGAACGCGCGGGGCAGGAAGATCTGACCGGCGCGGTCGTCCTGTAGCCCCAGGCTTCGCCACGCCACCTTCTCGTCGCCGATGAACTCGACGGTTCCCCGGTCCATGTCCGCGACCAAGTAGAACCCCGACGACGGGAAGTGCTCGCGCGTCGCGAAGTCGCTGTGTACGCCCACGAGGATCGGCGTCGGGCACTGCAGGTACGACAGCAGCGGCTTCGGCAGCATCGGCGCGTACACGTGGCACCACGAGAACGGCCGCAGCAGCACGCGGATCGCCTCGGCGCATTCCGTCAGCAGTGTGTACTGGCTCGACACGAGCACGATGCTGCACTCGAGCAGCGCGCTGCCAAGGATCTGGAGCGCCAGCGCAGTCCCGAACTGCTCGAACAGCGGCTTCATCGACACGTCCACACGCGTCTCCAAGACGCTCAGCGGCAGGTTCAAGACACTGCTGTAGCGCCTCGCGAGCGACGACGCGTGGCTCGCAAGCGTGTTGCTCAGCGCAGCTTTCGGGGTCACTGCCTTCACGTCCGCCTGGAAGAGCGCGCTCAAGCGCTCGTGATTGAACACCTCCGACGAGCTGGCAGCAGTCACGATGTGCGTCTCGACTAATCGCCGCAGCGTGTGCACGAGCGGCAAGTTGGAGAGCACGCAGATGCCCTTGGCGACAAGCACGGGCTCGTTCCCGGCGCCGATCGCCACCTGCTCGTACGTTAGGTACACAGACCCGAAGAGGAACCCGTTGCGGCCGCTCTGCTGGAACGGGAAGAGCGTGTCTTCGGGGCCTTTCTCCTTCTGGCTGTGTCGGATCAGCGTGCGGCCGTCTGGCACCAGGAACGCCTTCACGCGGTTCTGGATGTCGTCGTCCACCGTGCCGCGCGCGTCTTGCTTGAGAAGGTTCGGCACCGGCATGACCATCAGCGTGCCTTCGGGGTCCCGCCCCTCCTTCTTCTCCACGAACGTCGCGAACGTCAACACCATGTCGACCGCGACTTCCGGATCCTCGCTCTTGTCGAGTACGCTGCCGCTCGGCGCTTCGTAGTGCGGACGGTAGTGCACCTGCAGCCCGTCCGGTAGGTTCGTGAGGCGGATGATGCTCTCGAGGTTGAGCATGATCTTGGCGAAGTCCGAGTCGTCGCTGTCGTCCGAGCTGTCGCTGCCCCCGCTCTCGCTATCGCTCTCGTTCTCGCCCTTGCTCTCGCTGGTCATGCTCCGCGTGTCGACCGTCTCCTCGTTGCTCGAGACCGCGTCGTCCTTGCTCTCATCGTCCTCGCTCGCCGCCTGAAGGCGGTGCGTGTATTCGAGCGCGGAGAACGACCGCGACAGCAGCTTCGGTGGCGAGTCCTCTTTCAGGTCCTCGCGCTCGAGATGGATCAACGAGTCCTTCAGCGCGATCTTGTACAGGTTGCTCTTCATGAAGCGGTCGAACCAGGACGACCGGAGCATCACGAAGATCTCCTGCTGCGCCTTGTTGAACAGCGCCTTCGCTGCGGGGTGCTTGCCGTCCATCCGCCTCGCCTCGAGCGCGAGGAAGAGGTCATTCTTCGTGGTCAGCGTGATCGCCTGCGAGTCGTTCTGCGCCTTCTGCACGAGCACGTGCGCGAGCTTCCAGAAGAGCGGATAGTTCTCCGAGTCCAGCAGCGGCTTGAGCACGTACTCGACGTGTAGCCAGAAGTAGAGCTCGAAGTGCTGCCGGCTCTGCATGAGGAAGAGCAGGAAGTAGTGTGCAGCTCTCGGTTGCTGCTCGCCACGCACCCGTCACGCAAGCGGTCAGCGGGGACGCACGTGCAACACACGCACACACCGGCGCGCCGAGAGAACGCACCTCGAGTATCCGCTCCATCGGGACCGACTCCGTGTCGTTCTCCGTGTCCAGCAGCATCTGCAGGTACTCGGAGCTCTTGAGGAAGCGCGGCATCTCCTCGCGCGTGAGGCGCATGTACGCGAGCTTCTGGATCGGGAAGAAGCCGTCGAGCACCGCACCGCCGTCGCGGTCGATGCTATCACGCACGAGCTGCTCGAGCTCGACCGTGAGCTCGAGCGTGGACGAGATCTGGAACTCGGAGCTGTTGTCGAGGTACTTGTTCCAGATCTTGAGCGCCTGCTCGCGGCGCTGCTCCTCCGGCACTAGCTGCAGCTGCTCGATCTCGAGCAGGAAGAGCAGCACCTGGTGGTAGTTGGTCTGGTCACTGAGCGTCACGTCGTCCGTCGAGAGCCACTGGAGCAGGTACGGCAGCTTCTTCGGGTCCTTCACGATCTCCTTGAGCGAGAACGGCACGTGGCCCTGCAGGCGCTCGAACGCGGCCATCGTGAGCTGCTGCTGCTGCTTGTCGTCGCCCGCGCTCGCGTGTCCGCCGCTGTTGCTGCTGCTGCTACTGCCGTTGCTACCGCCGAACGCGAGCGCGTGGCGGCTCTTGTTCCACTGCAAGCGCGCGGGGCGGTTCTGGAAGAGGCGGCGCAGCTTGGAGCTGACGGGGAACGGGTACGAGGGCTGCGGCTCCGCCTCTTTCCGGCTGGCGGCCGGCCGGCTGCTCTTCGCGGCGGCGGCGCTCGAGTGAGCGACAGCAGCGGGTGGGGGCGGCGCCGTGCTCTTCTCCTTGGTGAGCTTGGGTGGAGGCGCCGCCGCCTTCTTGGCGGGACGCGGCAGGCGGCTCATGAACTGCGTCGGCGGCAGCGAGTTCGCACGCTTGGACGGCGCAGCTGCTGCCGCGCTATCGGCGCTCGGCTTCTCCTCGCCGAAGAGCCAGGCGTCCAGGCTCACGTTCGACGTGAACGCGCGCATGGGCGTCGTCGTCGTCCGCAGGAGGAGGAGGAGCGATAGATAAGCTTTATGAGCTTTGAGCTTTGAGCTTTGAGCTGCAGACGAAGCCTGATATTTTCCAGTTAAATTGTGTGGCGATGGTGTGGCACGGCAGTTTCAAGCGCTGATAACATATATCTTTGCGTCGTGTGATCTTGCTTTCAGTATGTTCTGCGAGCAGCTAGCGTGAGACACATAGTGACAAAAGGCTCACCAAACTGCACAACTCGAGCGAGCAAACATGGCGGTGGCGACGACGAGCGCTGCTGCGGCGGCGATCGACGTGCTTCGGCTCTACCGCCGCATCCTGACGCTGCACCGCAGCAAACTGGCGCCACAGATGCGCGTGCTGGGCGACCAATACGTGCGGTGCGTGATCTCGCGTTGCGCAGCGAGGGCGTAGGCGCTGACGAGAGCCGTTCGTCGTTGGCAGCGACGAGTTCAAGCGCCACAAGGACGCGGCGCCAAAGTTCGTGCCGCTCTTCGTGCGCGAGTGGGAGCAGTACGCGCACATCATGAGCCAGAAGCAGGACCGGGTGCGTCTTGCGTGTCTGTATGAGCTGGCGCTCAGAGTCTGTTGCTGTCGGCGAGCTGACGAGGCAGCTCTGACGCGGTGCGCTGATGCAATGGTGCAATGCGGTTGCACGCGCGCACGCAGTTCGGGAAGGAGCTGACGGCAGGCGAGAAGGCGCTCTTCGACGCCGAGCAGCAGGAGAAGCTGCGGTCGCTGCAGGAGGCGGCGCAAACCGTTGGCGAGACGCTCGCGGGCAGTTCCGCGGCCGGTGGCGGTGCACGTAGGTAGAGAGCCGAGCGCAAGAGCAGCCGGCAGGCTCGAGCAATTAGACAT
Source organism: Globisporangium perplexum (assembly GCA_023333865.1). Classification (NCBI taxonomy): domain Eukaryota; phylum Oomycota; class Peronosporomycetes; order Pythiales; family Pythiaceae; genus Globisporangium; species Globisporangium perplexum. The sequence goes on along the minus strand of JAASFS010000172.1, from coordinate 18,967 downwards.
GCTCTCCAACACGAGGCAGCCGCTCGGCAGCACCACATTGCAGCACGCTTCCTGGCGGAGTCTTCTCGAGCGACAGCTCGGGGATCACTTCTTCGCGCTGCGGCGAAGAGTGCGTCGGCTCCGGAGCTGGTCACCTTCTCCAGCGGGGTAGCAGCTGTTCGCGACGCCGTCCATCTTGTCGTGATCGCCTTCTCCAGCACGAAGAGCTGCTTGACCACGCAGAGGTTCGTCCCAGCGTGCGCACAATAGTGAAATAATCGGGGCGAGGCGAACTCATTATAAATTCTAGCCGAAGGAAAATCTGAATTGCTCGCAATAGCCAAGTGCCAGCCAGCACCAGGAGCAGCACCACGAGCAGCATCATGGAGGAGTTCGCCGACCCGCCGCCGCCGCAGCAGACGCCGCCGGTCACTGCTGGGACGCCGGACGCCGCAGCAGCAGCCGGAGGCGTGGACGGCGCGCGCCACCTCACGCGGCAGCAGCTCCAGCTCCAGCAGCAACTCCAGCTTCAACAGCAGCAGCAGCAGCAGCTCCAGCAGCAGGCGATGGCGAACGCCTACGCGCCGCACCCGTACGCCGCGCACCCGTTCGCGCGCGAGCGCACGCCGACGCCGCCCAACATGATGGTGGCGCGCGAGCCGCGCGCGGTGCAGCTGCTGGCGGCGTGCGAAGCGTGTCTGCTCGTGGTGCGCGTGGGCGGGTACGACATGTCGTTCCGCCGCGTGGTGGAGCGCAAGTGTCCGCGGTGCGCGGGCTCGCTGGTGCTGCCGCAGGAGAACATGGAGATGTTCATCCTGTACGGCCACTACATCCCCGAGGCGGTCGGCGCCACGATCGTGCTCGGCACCATGGGGCTGCACCCGACGCTGCGCGCGGACTTCGTGGCTGCGGTCATGAACGACCTGCTCACGCCACTGCAGACGGACTTCGTGTACGACGTCGCGGTGCCCAAGCGCGCGGACGGGCTCGGCATGTCGCTGCGCATGAACAGTGCGTACAGTTGCTGGCGCCTTCCAGTGCTCTCTCTCTCTCTCTCTCTCTCTCTCTCCTGAGATGTCGACCCCGTGAACTGACGCATCGTGTGTGTTGCGCTGGCCGCTCGTGGCGCGAGAGCAGAGGGTGACCTGGTGGTCGGCGGCTTCATCGACTTCGAGGACAACACGGAGAGCCCATCGGTGGCGGCGCGCGTCATCGCGGTCGGCGACGCGCTCGTGGCGATCAACAAGAAGTCGATCGTGGCGTCGTCCTTCGAGACGAACATCCGCATGCTCTCGCACGCCGCGTCCCCCATCTACCTCACGTTCCGCCGCAGCCGGCCAGTGGCGCTGCTGTGAGCGTGAGTCGCCGCTCCGAGCAGCTCCGCAGCAGCAGCAGCAAGCAGCAGCACGACCATTTTCATTATTACCGTCGGTCGCCTAGAGAGTGGAATGCCATGCAGTACGCGGCTCACGTGTCTCGTGTATGTGTGTGTGTGTGTGTAAGGGGACCAGGTGCTCGGGTGCTCAGGTGCTCGCGTAGCTCCCCGCGCTGAGCAGCCCCTTGGTCGTGACGACGCCCACGAGCGCTCCCTGGTCGCACACGAAGCAGTGGTCGCAGCGCAGCATCGTGAAGATCATGTGGAGGTCGTCGAGCGGCGTGGCGCTCGAGATCGTCATCGCCATGGGTCGGATCGCGCACACGCCGCCGCTCGTGATCTTGAGGCTCTCGCTCAGCTTCGCGCGCTTCTCTTCGGACCAGCTCTCGTTCATTAGCGCCAGCATCTTCTCGTCGTCCATAACGAAGGGCACGTGGCCGCCGCCGGCGCCGCCCGCCGAGAACGGGTTGCACGACAGCGCGCTGTACGTCTGGTCGACCGACTGCAGCCCGTTCAGCCCGCCCACGCCGTTGCCGCGCGTCCACGACAGCTTGTCCTTCATCGTGGCCCACGTGAAGCCGCTCGAACCGCTCTTCACCGGCTCACCCAAGTCCACCTCGACGTCCTCGATGCCGTTGACCTCGTAGTAGTGCCGCACAAGCTTCTTCGCGTGCGAGCCCGTGATGACGCCGATGAGCACCATCGTGGCTTCGTTCTGCAGCACGGGCAGGTCTTGGTTCGGCAGCCGCTGGATCGCCAGCAGCACCTTCGCGATCGTCGTGCGCTTTGTGATGTACACCAGGTGCGGCTCGACGACGTCGCCGGCACACAGGTCCGTACCGAAGTCCAGCAGCGGCAGGTACGGCATCCCACTCGTCAGCAGCAGCGTGTCGTACACGGACTTCTCCTTCCACGTGTTGGAGACGGCGATGGACGTCAAGACGGCGCAGAAGATCGGCAGCATCAGCTGCATCTCGCCCGTGATCTCGAGTGTGATCACCGCGGCAGACACCGTGCGCGTGGACGCGGCGGCAAACGCGGCAGCACCTGCGAGCGCGTACGCGCCTGGGACGACGTTGAGTGCGAGCGCGAGCGCTTCGCCGCAGAGGCGGCCGAGCGCGGCGCCGGCGATGAACGTCGGGACCCACACGCCCGTTGGAAGGCGCAGTGTGATGCACAGCGGCAGGAGAGCCGCCTGGATGACGCACAGCATCGGCAGCGAGTAGAACTTGGACACGTACAGCCACTTGTCCGGCAGCTCCGCGTCCGTGAACAGCGCCGTGAGCTCCACCATGGACGTGCTGCGCGCGAACTCGCCCGGGAAGAACGTGAACGCAGCAGTGACGACCGCGACGACGATCGGGTCGACCCACACGACGCAGAGCTGCTTCCAGCGCTTGGTGGACTTCTTGAACGCGCCGCGGCGCTGCGCGACCACGCGCACGGCCCAGACGCTCGCAGTGGCGACCACGCCGACGACCGCGCCGAGCGCGACGAAGAGCGGGATCTCCCACACCGAGTACACGTGCGGTTGGAACGACGTCTCGAGGATCATCCCCGAGCGCTCCCGCGACGTGTTGTTCGCGAGTGCGAGCGTGAGCTGGAGCATGAGCGCGCCGGCGACCGAGCTCACGAACGCCTTCATGTAGTTCGACATGAGGTAGTACGTCGCCGTGACCTCCATGGAGAAGAGCACGCCGCCGATCGGAGACGAGAACGTGGACGACACGCCGACAGCGCACGCGGCGGCGAGCAGCTGCACGCGCGCATTCTGCCGCGCGCTGAACGACCTGTAGAACGGCAGCTGGAGCAGGTGGTGCGTCACGGTCGACATGATGTGCACGTATGCGCCTTCCGTGCCGACGACGAGCCCCGAGCCGACGGAGCAGATCAGCGCCGTGAGCTTCGCGAGCGTCGTCGCGAAGTCAAAGTACCCGGGTAGGTACATGCGCGGGTCGATGCCCGTGAGGATCGACTTCATCTGCGAGATCCCCGAGCCTGCGCGCGCGTACGCGGAGCGAGGGATACGGGCGGGAACCCGTGACAGCGAGCGTGAGGGGTCATCCAAGGGGTGAGGTGCTCGTGCAGCAACAGTTCCTGGCTGTAGAAGGTAGACGGCAGTGGATGCTGCGCGTCTCGGGAGAGCTTCACGAACCTGCTGCGACAGGCGACAGCCGCGTGATGAAGATGCCCAGCTGCGAGAACGCGATCGTGTGCGCCATCCAGATCGTGAACTGCGCGACCTCCGAGTCCACGAGCCCCACGACCAGTTGGCGCAGCTCGAGGATGAGCTCGCCGCACCTGCAACCACATGGAGGGGAGGGGGGAGCGGCAGATGGCGCGTCAGCTGGTCGCTCGCCACCAAGCACCAAGCAGCCATCTGCTGCTACCAAGCAGCCGATCCTGCGAGTGTATGTACCGGCGCATGCCGTAGCCAAGTGGCCCGCCGATGACGCCGAGCAGCACAAGAAAGCTCAGCACCTTGACCTGGCGGCCGTAGAACTCGGCGAAGCTCTTGGGCTTGTAGCGCGCGCCGCCGAAGAGCGAGCCGACGGACCGCGAGCGCTGCGAGCGCACGATCGGCTTGTGCAGGTGGTCGAAGAGGTGGTAGTCCGAGCCGGAGTCGGCGCTCGGACTTGCTGCGCTCGAGCTGCCGCCTCCGCCGCGCGAGAAGCGCAGCAGCTCGCGGATGTCGATCGCAGTGTTCGCTTTCGGGGACGCCGGCGCGGTGACGTCATCCGCAGCTGCAGCTCCCACGCCCGCCGCGAACGCCGCGAGCGAGAACTCGGCATCGCCTAGCTGCGCCGGCGGCGACTCGCGCGCCTCCTCGTAGTCGAGCGCGCGCTGCTGGAACTCGCGCAAGCTGCCGATTCGGCCGAGACGCCGCTTGTGTGCAGGCAGCTGCTCGTCCTGCGCGAGCTCTGAGGGGTGGTGGGGAGGGGAGCCGCCGCCGCCGCCGTGTCGCTGGAATTCATCGAGCGAGCCGAGGCGTCCGGAGCGCCGCCTGCTGGCCGCCGCCATCACCGGGGGCGCCAGCTCCTCCTGCAGCGCGTCCATCGGGGTGTCGCCGCCACCGCCTGGTGTGCTGACGAGCGGTTCAGTTTCCTTCGTTGACTGGCGCAGAGTATGGTCCGTATCTTTTTGGTAGTGACAAAAGCGAGCATCTGACACCAGCTGATTCAATATGCGACTAGCGGCAGCCACTATTTCGTTGCGATCCACTTTAGTGACTGCTTCGGCGTCGGCTTCGGGTCATTCCTCGATCTTCGCTCGTCGCCGCACGCGTCGTCGTCGCCGTCCTCCTCCCCCGCTCTGCCGCCCGCGTGTTCTCCTCTACAACGATGCTGCGTCACTCGCTGTGGCGCGCCACTCGCGCCTCCACTCGCGCCTCCACTCGCGCGCTCAGCACCCGCGCAGGCGCCGACGAGTTCGACTACGTGATCGTGGGCGGCGGGTCGGCCGGCTGCGTGCTCGCGAACCGCCTGAGCGCGGACCCGAGCCACCGTGTGCTGCTCGTGGAGACCGGCCCGAGCGACACGAACAAGTGGGACTCGTGGAAGATCCAGATGCCCGCGGCGCTCACGTTCAACCTCGCGGACGACAAGTACAACTGGTGCTACTACACCGAGCCGCAGAAGCACCTGGACAACCGCCGCCTGCCGTGGCCGCGCGGCCGCGTGCTCGGTGGCTCCTCGTCGCTCAATGCCATGGTCTACATCCGCGGCCACGCCTACGACTACGACGACTGGCAGGCGAGCGGCGCCGCCGGCTGGAGCTACGCCGACTGCCTACCCTACTTCCGCAAGGCGCAGGCGCACGAGCTCGGACCGGACGACTACCGCGGCGGCGACGGCCCGTTGTACGTCACGCGCGGCTCGCAGAGGGACCAGGTGCTCTTCAAGAAGTTCATCGAGGCAGGCATCCAGGCGGGCTACCCGTACACGGAGGACATGAACGGCTTCCAGCAGGAGGGCTTTGGCTGGATGGACATGACGATCCACAAGGGCAAGCGCTGGAGTGCCGCGGCCGCGTACCTGCACCCCGTGGCGTCGCGCAAGAACCTCACTGTCGTCACGGACACGTTCGTGAACAAGGTCGTGTTCGAGGGCAAGCGCGCGGTCGGCATCGACACGGAGAACAACAAGACCAAGACCGCGACGCAGTACCGCGCGGCGAAAGAGGTGCGTGTGCCGCTGCTGCTGTAGCGCTTGTCGCTCCGCTGGTCGCAGCACTGACGCGCTTGTGGGCGAGCAGATCATCCTCTCTGGCGGTGCGATCAACTCGCCGCAGCTCTTGATGCTCTCGGGTGTGGGCGACGCCGAGCACCTGAAGGACGTCGGCGTCCCGGTCGTGCACAATCTGCCGGCGGTCGGCCAGAACATGGAGGACCACCTGGACCTGTACATCCAGTACGCGTGCAAGAAGCCGATCACGCTCCACAACGCCACGTGGTACGTCCCGCGCGCGGGTGTCGCTATCGTCGTGCGACCGGATGACTCAGCCTCTCACTGCGAGCAGGAAGTACCCGCACAACATGGTGAGGATCGCGCTCGAGTGGCTCTTCAACCGCACGGGCATGGGTGCGTCCGCCCACCTCGAGTCTGGCGGGTTCATCCGCAGCGCTCCGGGCAAGCGCCACCCGGACCTGCAGTACCACTTCCTTCCCGGCTCACTCACGGGGCAGCTGACGCCGGGAGCGTACCACGCGTTCCAGGCGCACTGCTCGCCGATGCGCGCCACGAGTCGAGGCTTCCTCAAGCTGCGCAGTGCCAACCCGCGGGAGCACCCGGTCATCGAGCCGAACTACCTCGACACGGAGCAAGACGTGGTCGACATCCGCGCGGCGGTGCGGCTCACGCGCGAGATCTTCGAGCAGAAGGTGTTCGACGAGTTCCGCGGCGACGCCGTGTCGCCCGCGCAGAGCGTGCAGACCGACGCCGAGATCGACGCGTGGGTGCGCCAGCACACCGAGAGCGCGTACCACCCATCGTGCACGAACCGCATGGGCGTGGGCGAGAACACGGTCGTGGACCCGCAGACGCGTGTGCACGGGCTCGAGAACCTGCGTGTCGTCGACGCGTCCATCATGCCCAACATCGTGAGCGGCAACCTCAACGGCCCGACGATCATGATCGCGGAGAAGGCGGCGGACATCATCCTGGGCAACACGCCGCTGCCCAAGTCTACAGCGCCTGTGTACCAGCCGAAGGACTGGGAGACGGCCCAGAGGTGAACACTGTGATGCGCAATCGCGCAGTAGAATGAAGCAAGCGTCGCGCTTTCTGTTGCTGCATTCGTCGTTGGTTCCTGCAGTGAGTCATCGCTTGCTGGTCCTCAGACAATAGGAGCAGCAGTACCATCACCGAAGCGCGCAGAGCGAACAAACGGACGGACGACAGCCGCCCTAGTCGGCCTTCGGCGCCTTCTTCTTCCGCTGACGCAGCGTCTGGTCGTCGCCCGAGTCGCCAGCCGCCGACTTCTTCTCCTCCACCCGCGCACCGTCGTCGCCACTCTCTTCTTCCTCCTCGGCGCCGCTGTCCTTCTCGTCCGCCGGAAGCTCCGCCCTGCCGCAGCACACGTAAAACGCCGCGATGAACACAAGCGCCAGCACCGCCACGGCGGAGCCGATGCCCGCCACCGGGTTCGCCTGCGAGAACTCGAGGAAGCTGCCGACCAGCGCCTCCACCGAGCTGAAGAAGCCGCCCTCCTTCGCCTTCCGCTCCTCGAGCTCGCGTCGCTCCTTCTCGCGCTGTCGCTCCTGCTCCTCGGTCTCCAGCTGGTGCTTCGGCACCCACGTCGCGTCGGCGAACGCCTGCGCCTTCGCCAAGTCGTTGCCGAGCCAGAAGTTGTCGAACGTGATGCCGTCCGACATCGTCCACACCTCCACCGCGAGCGCGCCGATCGGGTCGAGGCGCGCGGGGTGCGCGTCCTCGAAGAATTCGGGGTTCGGGATCTTGCGCGGCTCCCACTCGCCCTTGTACGCGGGGTTCGGCACCAGCGGGGCGTACCACTTACCCTTGAAGTCCGGGTTCGCCTTCGTCGGGCGTTCCCACTTGCCGCACCCCGGCGCGCTCGCACACTTGGGGTTCGGGATCTGCGGCGCGAGCCACTCGCCGTCGTCCTCGTCGTCCCAGTCTTCCGGCTTCGGCACGCTCGGGTCGTCGACCAGAGCGGGCTCGTCGTCCAGCCAGCCCTCCGGCTTCGCCGCGTCCAGGTCGGGGATGCGCGCCGGCGCGTCCTCGTCCCAGTCGGCCGGCTTAGTGGCGTCCGGGTCGCGGATCTTCGCGTCGTCGGCCCAGTCGCTCGGCTTCGAGTCGTTCGGGTCGTCGATCTCCTTCTCCGGGACCACCGCCGGCACGAAGTTCTCGAGCAAGCTGCCCTTCGACGCCGACGCCTGGTCGATCAGCACCTCGTACGAGTTGTCGTCGCGCACCACGAGCGTGTAGAGGTGCGAGAGGCGGTCCGACTTGGACTGCGGTGGGCTCGAGAGGTGCTTCTCCTCGTACGCGCCAGTGATCGGGTTCTTGTGCTGGAAGATGAAGTGCACCTTGTCGCTCGAGCCGCACTTGTCCGGGCCGAACATGATCACGAACGGCGTCGCGTCCGAGAAGCCGCTGAAGTCCGTCGACGCGTCCGCGCGCAGCAGCTTCACGTACGCGCCGCCGCACGAGAGCCCCTTCTGCAGCTTCACCTCGTACTGCACCACGAGCTCCTTGTGCGCGTCCGAACCGTCGATGTAGAGTGGCGCGTCGAGCTCCACGGCGAGCCCGTAGTGCTTCGCGGCGGCGTCGAGCACGAGGCCCTTGTCGGGCGACACGTGGCCGGTGCGCACCGTGTACTCGTCCACAGTCGCCTCCTGCCCGGTGTACTTCTCGTGCGTGCTGCGGAACCAGCGGCGGCCGTCGAAGAGCTCCTCCTCCTCGAAGGTCTCCACGAAGAGCCCGTGGGTCGCCAGCTCCTGCACCTTTTGCAGCAGCGCGCGCTGGCGCTGTGTGTCGTCCGCGTCGGGAGCCGCCGCCGCCGCCACGTCGTTGGCAGCAGCAGCAGCAGCAGCGGACGCGTCATCGGCAGCTGCGAGCGGCTGGGACAGTCCCAGGAGCACCAGCAGCAGCGCGGACGCCGAGAGCGCGGACACGACCTTCATGCTCGCAATGGCTCGTTCGTCGTCGATGTCGGAATGCCGATCTTTTGACGAGCCAACGGGTTGTTCTCGAATTCGTATCTAACAGAGATTGCTCACCACACACCCGCGCCACACCACCACACTTTCGAACTTACTCGGACAAGATCGCATAACAAGGAAGAAGGGGGCAAAATCGCTAAAAGCTCCAAGCTCCAAGCTCCAGCTCCAAGCTCCGCGCTCGACGTCGACAAGGAGACGCAGCAGCTAGCAAGCGAAGCCAGTCAGCCATGCAGCGCACGCAGTCGCCCATCGTGACGGGCACGTCCGTGATCGCGCTCAAGTACGCGGGTGGCGTGCTCATGGCCGCCGACACGCTCGGCTCCTACGGCTCGCTGGCGCGCTTCACGGACCAGCGCCGCCTCACCGCCGTGCACAACACGACGCTGCTCGGCGCCGGTGGCGACTTCAGCGACTTCCAGTTCATCAAGGACAAGCTCGACGAGCTCGAGGTGTACGACTTCAACCAGGACGACGGCTGCGACCTCACGGCGCCCGAGATCTACCACTACCTCCAGCGCCTGCTCTACCACCGCCGCAACAAGTTCGACCCGCTCTGGAACACCGTCGTGGTCGCGGGGCTGCACCCGGAGACGCGCGCGCCGTTCCTCGGCCAGGTCAACATGATCGGCCTGGCGTTCGAGGGCGACTTCATCGCCACGGGCTTCGGGCACCACCTCGGCATGCCGCTGCTGCGCAAGTACTGGCGGCCGGACCTGACGGAGGCCGAGGCGCGCAAGCTGCTCGAGGACTGCATGCGCGTGTGCTTCTACCGCGATTGCCGCTCGATCAACCGCATCCAGTTCTCGCGCGTGAGCGCCGACGGCGTGCACATCAGCGAGCCCGTGAAGATCGACACCAAGTGGGACTTTGAGCTCTTCGTGAACACCAAGTCGGAGTTCGGCGGCTCGTGGTAAGCGTTCAGACGCGATGGAGTGCGACGCGGCAGACTGGCGAGACGGAGCCAGGCGCAGATGCGCACGTGCGCGCGCGCGAGTAAGAGAGAGAGAATCACACGGTCGGACGGACGGCGCTGGGTGGTTGCGTGGTTGCGTACGCGAGTGGCTGACTGCTGGGTCGTGTCTACACTACGGCGTCGTCCTCTACCTCAGTCCTTGCGGCGCTTCTTCGAGCGGCGCTTGCGCTCGCGCTCGTCTTCGCTCGAGGAGGAGGAGGAGGAGGAGGAGGAGGAGGAGCTGCTGCTGCTGCGCGACGAGTCCGAGGACGAGTCGCTGGCGTCCGAGTCGGAGGACGAGTCGCTGTCGCTGTCGCTGCTGCTATCGCTGCTGCTATCGCTACTGCTGTCGCTGCTGCTGTCGTCCTTGCGCTTCCTGCGCTTCTTGCTGCTCGTCTTGTGCTTCTTTCGCTTCGCCTCGGCCTTCTTCTTCTTCCCCGGCAGCTTCGCCTTCATCGCGGACGCCTTCGCGTCTCCCGCCTGCGCATCCGTCTCGGGCGGCACGTCCTCGTTGAACGGCTGACGCAGCTTCGGATGCTTGAGCTGTTGCGTGCGCGACGCGCGCTTGAGGTAGATGGCGTCGTTCTTGCACTCGTACGTCCAGTGGCCGGGCTTGAGGCACTTTTGGCACTGCGCCGCCACCGCCGCCGAGCCCGCCGAGCCCCCGCCGGAGACGCGCCGTGACGTCACGCGCACGTTGTCCGTGCTCGTGAGGTACATGTTGCGCTTCGCCTCCTTGCGCTGTGCCCACTTGCCCACGGGCTCCTGCTCGCCGCCTCCGCCTCCGCCGCCATGCATCGTGGTTGGTGATGTGGCTAAAAACGAAATATGTAGTGCTCGCGGTCTGTAATCGAACATGAGGTTCCTCTATCGAACAGTCATGGTCTCTCTATCGAGCTGTTTGTGTTCATTACAAGAAACCTCGACAACCTCATGCGCCGCTGACTCCAGGCTTCGTCTCAAAGCACCAACGAGGACGATCGAGTCGGCTCGTGCGAGATGCAGCGCCGCGCGATCTTCGCGAACTTGCGCTGGCGTGCGAATGGCGTCGAGAGCGGAGGCGTGCGCGGCTCTGGCAGTGACGCGATGAAGCCCGTGGGCTGTGACCCCACCTGTAGATACACACGAACAGCCCGTTAGCACACACACATGTCGTCACGCTTACCAGTCACCGCACGGACGCACCACGGCCGTGATGTAGTTGACGGCGCTCCGCTCGACGTCATCCGGTGTCTGCTCCGGCGCCACTTCCATCGCCGCGACAGCGCGCACCGACATGGCCGCCCAGTCCACGCGGGCGAGGTAGAACGCGTAGGTGAACAGCTTGAAGACCTCCATGGCCAGCACGCCGACCCAGAGCGCCGGGAAGCCCATGCCGAGCACGATGCCGCCCACGTACGCCACCGGCAGGTTGACGCACCACGTAGCGATCGTGCTCGTCACGAAGTTCACCTTCACCTGGCTGCACACGCGCGGATTGGTGAGTGTGGCGGCACAAGAGCTGGGACTGCAGGAATCTACCGACAGCGTCACCGGGGGCCTCACGCGCACCTCATTCCTGTGAGCACGCTGCCGCACAGCATCTCGAACGCCTCGATCACGAACGCGCAGATGAAGATCGGCAGCACCTGCGTGCACGCGCGCAGCAGCGCCTCGTCGTTTGTGTACACGGCGACGACGTCGCGGTCGAACTGGCTTGTCACGAACGCGAGCAGCGCCACAACCCCTGCGGTGCACAACAGCCCGAGCTTCGCCACCTGCTTCGCACGCCGCGGGTCCGCTGCGCCGAGGTAGTTGGCGACGCGCACCTGCGTGGCGCAGCCGTAGCCCCAGAAGAGTGCCCAGAGCAGCCCCCACATGCCCGAGATGACGGCGTTCGCCGCGATCGTCTCGGCGCCGAGCTTCGCGGCTACAAGCGACACGAGCGCGTTCGCGAGGTTCGACACGAACGAGTTGCCGGAGATCGGCCCCGAGATCGCCACGAACGCCTTAAAGCGGCAGAGCGTGAGCGCGCGCCAGTCCCAGCCACCCCATGCGCGCAAGTGGTGCTTGCGGTACAGGAAGCAGTAGACGAAGAGCGCGAGCGGCTGGAACCACGACGCGAAGACCGTGGAGAGCGGCGAGCCGATGAAGCCTAGACCACCGTGTCCTGCGACGCCGTAGATGAAGAGGTAGTTCGTCGCTGCGGCGAGGCAGATCGACGTCACGCCGACGACGGTCGTGGGCATGAGGATCCCGATCGCTTGCAGGTACTGTCTGTGAAGCGCCATGCCGGCGAGGAAGGATCAGGAGGCTGTGACCAAGTTCGGCGACACCATTGCCACCATCACCAACAGCAGCAAGCGTATACCTCTGGCAGGCGTAGATGAGCGACGGTAGGATCGCGAAGGACGTGACTCGCGAGAACGACGTGGCGAGCGCGATGACCTCTTCGTCGTCCGTCGAGTACTCGAGCACGTACCCGATGCACCAGTACCAGACGAAGACCGGTATCGAGAGCACGCTCGTGAGCAGCAACCCGAACTGGAGCCACACACCCGTGAGTTCGCGGTTGCCAGCACCCCACGACTGTCCGCAGAGCTGCACAGGCAGAGAGAGAGAGAGAGAGAGAGAGAGAGCAGTGTCAGCGCGAACGACTCGCATCACTGGAGGCGTCAGCAGCAACTGGAGGCTGCACCGTGATGAGCGCGGACGCGGACGCCCAGACACCCATGAGAGGCGCGCTCGTCCAGACTTGTGCAAGCGAGGCCCCCGCGAGCTCCTTCACACCGAGGTGCCCCAGGTAGACCGCATCGATAGACGTGAGCGCGACGCGCGCGACAGTCGCGAGACTCACTTGCGCCGCCATGTTCGAGAGGTGCACGAACTCCTCCCACACGGTGTCGTGGATCGCCGGTCCTTCGTGGCGGTAGTCGCGCTCGGACTCTTGCTGCCGCCGCTGCTCCTTGGGCAGGAGCGGCTGAGACTCACCGCTCATGCTGCTTGCTGATGTGCTTCCGCTGTCGTCGTCAGCGTCGGGGTAAGCCGGTGCTGGTGCTGGCCGTGCTCCACTCGTCGCTCGTTACGCTCGATACAAAGTGGCAGGCGGACGGACACCTGCTCGCTCGCTACACAATGGGCATGGCGCTGAGTGTCGACAGCGTCGATGACCCGCTGCACCGCGAGCTGCTGGCCGAGTACATTGGCCACTCGAGACGAGAACTGGATGAGTGCGTGCAGATCTTCCGCGGCTCTGTTGGCCGGTACGACGACGACGACGACAGCGGCGGGGACGGCGAGTTCAAGCAGCGCGTTCGCAGAGCAAGCAGCAAGGGAGGCACCGACGTAGCGACGCCCGGCGCTCCCCGCCAGCTGCAACCAGGAGCAGGGGGCTACTCGCGCCACTTGGACTTCGAGCAGTTCGAGGAGGTGTTCGGCATGCTCGTGACGGACGCGGAGCCGCACTTCGAGTTCTTCATGGACGAGGCGGACGACGCCAAGCCGTTCACGTGCGCGCACCAGGTGTTCTGTGGCATGGCGCTCATGATGCAGGCCGACATGTACACCAAGATCATGTTCCTCCTGCGCCTGTACGCGGATCCGGCGGGACAGTTGGCAGCGGAGTCGACACGTTCGCTGCTCCGGGACTTCCTGCTGGCGTTGCAGCTTGTGCTCAACCTGAGCGCTGAGATCCCGGGCGAGGTGGTGAGCACGGTGGAGGTGAGTGCATCCAGCATGTCTGTGGGTGATCGGTGCCTGACTTGCCTCGATGGTGCGCTAGAAAGCGCTCTGGGCGGACGACGAGAGCAAGAGCTTGTCGGTGCGAGAGGTCTACGACGCGTGCTTCACGAGCGCGCACGTCAGCGGGTACCTGCACGACATCCAGGAGCTCGTGGAAGGTAGGAGCGCATCCGACCTGAAGCGCAGGCTACGAGCTCACGAGGTCACCCGTCTGCAGAGTTTACCAGGAGCTACGAGCATGAGCTGCAGCGCATGCACTCAACCCACGCGCTGTCGCAGCTCAACAGCTTCCAGCTTGATGCTGCGAGCGGCGCCGGACCGTCAGCAGCAGACAAGCCGAAGATGCTGTCGAAGAGCTCGTCCGTGTTCTGCCTCGCTCCGCAGGACTCGGTCTTGTGGACGCTGCGGGTAGGACGCTGCGTCCGCCTCCGCGTGGTCACCGGGAGGTTCCTGCAGCACTCACCCTTCCACTCGACACGCACGCAGGCGAGGGACTTCCCGCGCCTCTGGCAGCAGCCACACGTGGAGATCCACTCGGACGCCACCTGCGCGCACACGTTGCGAGCGATGGTCGACGTGGAGACGCACACTGCGGTTGCGTTCGAGTATGGGAGCTCGGCGGACTCGGCAGATCGAGCGTACACTGGGTGCTTGGCGACCGGCGACTTCCTCCGGTGAGAGCGACGCCGCTGTCCGACACGAGGGTGTGTCGATGCACTGACATCTCTCTCTCTCTCGACACAGCTTCTTCATGCACTTCCTGCCGCACGAGCCGACGAGCTTCCACGTCGAGCGCGCGATGCGCAAGTTCGGAGGGTCCTCGCTCCGAGACGTGCTGCACTTCTACGAACGCTCGCACGGCTACCAGTGCGTCCACGAGGACGAGTCGTTCTTCAGCGTGCTCCTGCGGTTCGCGTGCGGCACCGAGAGCGTCGCAGTGGTCGCTGCGGACGCCCCGGAGCATGCCAGCAGTTTGTTGCTGGGGACGCTCTCGCTGCAGAGCGTGCTCGAGTGGGTCGAGGAGGATCTCACGCTCTTTAGTGCGTTGACGCGTAAGTCGCAGGTCGCAAGCCGAGTGCGCTGACCGCTCGTGTTCGAGTGCTGCGCAGACGGGAGGGAGCGCCAGGCACTCCGAGCGTTCCCGTCGTTCTTCGCGTCGCCGGCGAGCGTGAGCGCGCCGCAGGTGTCCGTGTGCGACGGGTTCGCTGCGATGAGCGACCGCAGGCTCACGGGGATGGTGACGGTGTTGAAGGACGGCCCGTGCAAGCTGCTGAGGTGCGCGCGAGTGCGACTGGAGCGCGCGACGGAACTACGCGTGCTCACGTGTCTGGCGGTGCGCGCGATCGCCCAGCCGCGAGGGCTTCCGCGACCTGTTCACGCGCTCGTACGACATCTGGACGAACGCCGCGGCAGGAGAGACGCGTGCATCACCGCTGCTCTGCACGCTGAGCGAGATCTCCGAGGAGCTCCGGGACCTGCCGTTCACCTCCGCGGAGAGCTCCGTGGCGAGCGCGATCTGCGAGATGGTCGACGCGAAGGTGTCGAGGCTCTACCTCCGCGGAGGAGACTCGAGCGCCGAGGCGACCGCAGGAGTTGTGCGCGCCACGGACGTCCTCATGCTGCTGCTGAAGGAGCAGCAACGAGTGGCGTCCGACGCCGCAGCGAGAACTCGAGACGGCAAGTGAAGAGCAGACTCCGGACGCCGCTGCTGCTCTCTATTGCGGTGTGTCGGAAGACGACGCTGCCTGGTACGATGCTCGCTGCTCGCTACTGCACCTGGACGATAAAGTTGTTCCGCCGCCCGGTGCGCAGCAGCAGCAGCTTTCCGTCGAGCAGCATGTCCGAGGACGCGACCAGCACCTCCGACTCGACCTTCTCGTTGTTGACGTACAAGCCACCGCCCTTGATCAGGCGCCGGCACTCGGCTGCAGTCGGTACACAGACCCACACGCATGCTCAGCCATGCGCTCAGCAGCCGCAACGCACGCAGCGCGACCGCACCTTTCGACTTCGCCGCTCCGACGCGGACGCACAGATCCACGAGCTGGCGGCCGACAACTTCAGCGCGAGCGATCGGGAAGACCGGCGCGTCGCCCGCCATGCTGAGCACCTGGTCGGCCGTCAGCGGTTGCCCCGTGGACTTGCCGAAGAGCACGCTCGTCGCCGCGAGCGCCGACTGGAGCCCCTCGGCGCCGTGGATCGTCGTCGTGATCGTCTCTGCGAGCACCTTCTGCGCCTCGCGCTTCTCCGGCGCCTTGCCGTGTTCGTGCATGAGGTTGCGGATCTCGCCGACGTCCAGGAACGTGAAGCTCTTGAGGAGCTGCTCCACGTCGCGGTCGTCCGCGCGCAGGAAGTACTGGTAGAAGTCGAACTGTCGGCGAGCAGCACGCGCGAGTGAGTGAGACGAGCCGCGAGCAGAGACGGTGACGCGTTGCCCGTTGCCGAGCAGCGTACCACCGACGTCTTCTGCGCGTCGAGCCAGATGGCGTTGCCGGCCGACTTGCCGTACTTCTCGCCCGACGCCGTCGTCAGCAGCGGCAGCGTGACGCCGAAGACGTCCTGGAGTGATTGTCGACGTTCGTCATCAGGAGGAGCTCACAACCGCACCATATATGCACCGGACTCCCGCTGTTCGTCACGCGCACCTTCCCCGTGCTCTTGCGCACGAGCTCGCAGCCGGAGGCGATGTTCCCCCACTGGTCGCTCCCGCCGATCTGCGCGACGCAGTTGCGGGTCTGGTACAGGTGCAGGAAGTCGTACGCCTGCGGGCAAGAGGAGCCAGAGTCCCCCGCTTCACGCGTGAGACGAGCCTGCTTGCTGGTATGAGTGCGACTGCGGCACCATCCGACGCGGCGCACCTGGAAGAGCTGGTAGGAGAACTCGAGGAAGCTGATCCCCTGCTCCGAGTCCATGCGCTTCTTCACGCTCTCGCGCGTCAGCATCGCGTTCACGCGGAAGTGCCTGCGCGTCGCAGAGCCGGCGCGTCAGCACACGGACACCCGCCAGCACACTTGCAGTCGCGCCGCACCGGCCGATGTCGCGCATCCAGTCGATCGCCGACATCTTCGTGTGCCACTCGGCGTTGTTGACGACCAGCGCGCCAGTGCGCGGGCAGTCGAAGTCCAGCACGGGCGAGAGCCCTGCCACGAGCTGGCTCGCGTTGCGCGCCACCACGTCGTCCGTGAGCAGCACGCGCTCCTCCGACTTGCCGCTCGGGTCGCCGATCATGCCTGTGGCGCCGCCCACCTGCGATTGCACCAGACAACGCTGAGCGCGGTGCGTCGAACACGCACTCTCGCCTGTCTCCGATCGCGCGGCGCACCAGCAGGATCGGGCGCAGCCCCGCGCGCTGGAAGTGGCGCAGCGCGATGCCCTGCAGCAGGTTGCCTAGATGCAGCGAGTCGGCGGTCGGGTCGAAGCCGCAGTAGACGCCCGCCGGTGCTGCCGGTGTTGCTGCTGCTGCGGGCGTTCCCTGCAACAGCGCGTCGAGCGCCGCGCCCGCGTTCTGGTGCGTCGTGGCCGCCAGCATGCCGCGAGCCCGCAGCGTTGCCAGCGCCGCGCTCATGATGGTCCTCGGATCTCCTGTCTGCGACGTGTGAGTGATGTGCGACTTGTGTGGCTAGGAGTAACTGTCCCTGTATTATCTTGCTGTTTGTAGGCGGGTCTGCGAATGGGGATCGCGCTGCTCACAGCAGACGCCGCACCTCGAGCGTGCGCTTGAGGAACGCGAGCTGCCAGACCGAGAGCGCGAGCAGCACGGCCGCCTCGAGACACGCCCACCACATGATGCGACTGTGCGTACTCGTAATCACTGGATTGGGGGGCGGCAAGAGCAAACGGCGGCGTCAATGCAGCACACGACTCGCGAGAGCCGCCAGCTGCGGCGCGCGCACCTTGGAGGTGATACTGCTTGATCGCCTTCATGTACTCCTGCGTGTCCTTGACGGTGTCGAGGTTCACAGAGAGGTCGTACACGAGGTCCTCGAGCTCCTGCACTTGCTCTGGACACCACACACGAGCATCAGCACGAGCCTCCGCAGGAGAAGCGCGACGCGCGCCGCCCCACACCACTCAACAGCAGCAGCAGCAGTAGCCCACGCACTGATCTTGGCCGCGTCCGCGTTCGATACCACCTCGTGGCTCGGGTCGTCCGCATGGAACGAGAAGCCGACGACGACGTCACCCACAGCGTCGACCTCGTTGCGGAAGCACACGGTGTGACGTCCGGCGCCGTCGCCCACAGGCGCCGCATACCTCCCCGCTGGGCCCGTCTGCTCGAAGAGCGTGCCGCCCTTGGAGTCCGTGAGCTGCGCGCGCAGCTCGCCCGCCACGCCGCGCAGCGCCTCGTAGTTGAGCGACACGCCGTGCTTGAAGCTCGGCGCGTCCACGGAGAAGCACTCGGCACCGGCCTTCGCCACCGTCACGTGCAGCGCGTCTGCGGGGGCGAGCAGCTCTGCGGACAGCGCCAGCAGCAGCAGCGTCAGCAGCAGCAGAGGAGGCGCCGACCGCGACGGCGACGGCGAGGTCGAGTGCGACCGCATCCTGCTTCCAGACCGAGAAAAATGATACAATACAAAGTAGAAAGTTTACACTGGTGCGGCTCACACCTTTCGAATAGTAAGCCACGTGTACCCCACAATTCGATCTCGATAATGCAGGAGGTGCGCCGGCAGCTCGACCAGCTCTTCGCGGCGCACGCGGCGCTCGCGATCCTCTCGGGCGCCTTCTGCTTCTTCACGCCGCACTCGCTGCTCTCGCCGATCCTCGGCGCCGCCAACAACACGCACTTCGCGCACGAGTTCGTGCGGCTCTACGGTGCGATCGTGGCGCTGGCGATGGAGGATGAGAACGGGGAGGGTACCTACTCCCCTCCCTCGCTGACTCGCTCTCTCTTCTCGTGCCGCTGCGTCACGCACAGGCGCGCTCACGCTCGCGCAGGGCTGGCTGGTGTGGCGCACGCGCCTCGTGAGCGACGCGCTCGTGCGCCGCACGTTCTGCCAGGCGTACTGCATCTGCTTCTCGCTGCAGGTGCTCGTGCTGCTGCGCGCGCAGCTGGCGTCGCCCGAGAGCCACTCGGCGCTCCACTGGTTCAACGTCCTGCTGCTCGGCGGCCTCGGCGCGGCCTACGGCTACTTCCTGCTCTTCAAGACCATCAAGGCGTTCGAGCTGCCGGGCGGCGGCGGCGGCGGCAAGGGGAACCTCTAACCACCTCTCGAAGCGAGCGAGTGACCGGCTTTGGCAACTTTCAACGGCGCGCTCCCTACCACCAGCCGCTAGACCAGGATCGGCTCGCCGGGCTCCGAGCCCTCGCTCGTGTCGTCTTCTTGTGCGTCCTGCGAACCCGCCGACTGCGTGGCGGGTGGCGCTGGCGCTGGCACCACTGGAGCTGCAAGAGCTGCTGGAGCTGGAGCTGGTGCTGGAGTTGCAGCGGACGGCTGCACGAGCACGGGGGCGATCTTGCGCTTCTTGCGCACCTGCAGAGTGTTGACGCCCCCACTCGCGACCGCAGCTGGCGTGCTACTCGGAGCAGCGACAGTGGCGGTGTCTGTCTTCTTCCGTGCACCAAGCGCCGCCACCTTGAGCTTCTTCTTAGCGACACCTGCCACCTTCCCCGCGCCGCCGTTCGCGTCCGCGTCGCCCGCCACCTTGTGCTTCTTGCGCGCGAGCTTGGGTGTCGCGAACATGGTGCGCATCTTCTGCTGGTTCATCTCGACTTGCGCTGGAGCCGACGAGAGGAAGCGCGGTGAGCTCGCGTGCT
>JAASFS010000171.1:0-29458 GCA_023333865.1 Globisporangium perplexum | reverse complement strand
GGCTGGGAGGCGGTGGCAGGCGACCCAAGCGCGACGACATGCTGCGCTTTCGCCCGGGCAGTCGACTCAAAGTACTGCACGATGTCTCGATGCTGCGTGTCGCCTCTTGCCGGAGGCTGGCAATCTTCCAGCACTTGCAGCATTGGGAAAGGTGCAAGTAGTTGTACGAGTGGTTCCCACGCGCACATCGCTTCTGCAGGAACGCCCCACAGACACGACTAGAGTAGTGAGCCAAGTAAACCCCGTCGATCTCTGATGGAACTCTGCCGTCAGAGCGCTAAAGTGATGCTCAGCGTCTGCGGCAGGCGAACGCACTCAACACCACGCTGCCATTCATCCATACACCCATCCGTACACCTCCGAGTCACTCTTACTCACTCTCTCACTCAGATGTAGAAGCTCCGCTGTGACTTGACGAACGTGCGCAAGACGTACGCGATCTCCACGGCACTCGGGCGATCCTCCGGTACCAGCGCGAGACACCGGTTCGCCAGGTCTGCCACCTCCGCCGGACACTCACGACTCATACTCGGCTTGAGCCCGCCGCTCGAGATCATCTTGAAGAGCGCCACGTCCGCGAGCTGGTTCCCGTTCGCGCCGCGAACGTCCGCGTACGGGATCTGGTGGCTGTCGAGCTCCGAGAGCACGACGCCGAACGAGAAGATGTCGGCGGAACCCCCGTAGCTGCCGTCGCCCGTGATCACCTCCGGCGCGAGCCACCGACCTGTGCCGATGCCCGCAGTCATCGTGTTCGTACCAGAGCGATACCGCGAGACGCCAAAGTCTGTTAGCTTGGCTTGGAGCTTGGAGGTGAGCAGCACGTTGCGCGACTTGAGGTCGCGGTGCACGAGCGGCGGCATGAACGAGTGGAGGTACACGAGCGCCTCGGCCACGTCAACTGCGATCTGGAGCTTGTCGGTGTTCCACTGCGTTGACACGTCCGGGTTCGTCAGGTAGGAGCGCAAGTCGCCTGCGTCCATGTATTCGAAGAGCGCCTGCAGGTCCGACTCGCGTATCCACGCGACGCCCGTGAGCTCCACGATGTTCGGGTGCTTGAGCGTCGACACGAGCTTGATCTCCTGGATGAACCGCTGGACGTCCTGTCGCCTCGCGGCTCCGGTGCGCAAGCGCTTGGACGCCATCAGCGTCGTGCGGCGGAAGTTGACGAGCCAGACCTCCGCGAACGCGCCGCCGCCGATCTTCTTCACGTCTTCGATGTCGTCGACGCTGACCTTGAGCGCGAGCAGCTCTTCGTCGGTCCACAGCGAGGCGGCATTCGCGCTGTCGCCGGTCCCCTCAGTGTCGAACGCGGCGCCGGCAGTGCCTCCAGCTTCCTTGACGAAGCCCGAGAGCGTGCTCGGGGTCGCGGCGATCGTCTCTTCGACCTCGATCTTCTCCGCTTGTGACTTGGAGGATCTGCGCTTCCAGAGCACGACAGCGAGCAGGATCACGACGACTCCGAGAGTGCTGACGATCACGATGACCGGGATGCTGACAGAGTGGACGTGCACGCCGCTCGAAGGAGTGTCGTTCATACTGGGAGAACTCGTTCCGTTGCCAGTCGCGGTGCCACCGTCGACGCAGACCGTGTAGTTCTTCAGGACGAACTGCTTCGATGCGTCACAGCCACTCCGCAGACTCGCGGTCGAGATCTGGAACTCGTCGAGGTTGCTCAGGAAAGATGCCTGCTCACGCGTGAATGAGACGTTCGCGAGCCGCGCGTTCAATTGCACGAACCTGGCGAAACAAAAGCAGTTGGACGGTGAGTCCGCAGCCGAGTTGCATCACCAACACGAGTGCGAAGCGCAGATACACGCACAGCTTCTTTAGACTCTTGTGGCTGAAGATCGCAGTCGGGAACGCCGTGAGCGTGTTGTTCGACAGGTCCCTGTAGGAACACGGAGAGCGATCGCGCCAGAGACAGCACAGCGTCAGCACATAGTGAAGCGACTTGGCTCCACTCGTGTGACGCAAGAGCACGCACAGGTGCTCCAGGTTCGGCTGATCCGTGACGGTGAACTTGCTGATCTGGTTGTTGCTCAGGTCCCTAGTGATACAGCACGAGCAAGAGGTGGCTCGTGAGCTCTTTGAAGAGTCAGCTGAGAGCGTCACTGAGAAGCGAGAGGTGCGTACAGGATCTTGGCACTGCGGACGGCGTTCACCTGCACAAAGTACGTGATATCGTTCCCTTGCAGAGACCTTGCAGCACACCCCGACGTGACGCTCAGTTCCGCGTAGCGTTGCGTGCTCAACGAGTGCATGGGCGGCGAACGTACAGGTTTGTGAGCTTGGGGTACTCTGAGAGTATCGGCGGCACGCTGGTGAGCTTGTTGTATGCGAGGACGCTGAAGGCAACCGGATGCACACACGTATCAGCACCCGTGCATGTCAACCAAGAGGAAGGAGCAGACGAACGCACACAGTCACGCAGTTCGGACACGCCGCGGTGAACGTCGCGATCCAGTTCGACCAGAGGTACCTGAACAGCAGAGAGAGAGAGAGAGAGAGAGAGAGAGAGAGAGCGATGTCAGCACTCGCTAGCTCCAGGTCCATCATCCAGAGAGAGTGCGGGCGGACGCACAGCTCCTCGACAGTGCTGAAGCTTGTGGAGACTTCGGTGATGTAGTTGAACCGCAGGTACCTGCACGTGCAGCCGAGAGTTCGTTCGTTCGTGAGTTGCGGGACAAACGAACGAGCCTCGAGGTGCGCAGCCAGCCGGACGCACAGGCGCTTCAGCGACTTCATGTCGAAGATCGCGACCGGAACATCTTGGAGGCGAACATTGTCGAACGCAACGGTGTCGACGCTGTTTGGCAGCGTCCGCACCATGAGGCTGGCGAAGATCTTGAGGTCGAGGTTGGCGAAGAAGACCTGCGAGAGCTGCTGCGTGGCCTGCGTCCCGCTGGCGAGGAGTCCCTTGTGGAACCTGATATCCGCGACCGTGCCCTTGGAGATCGCCGACAGGCTGTTACCACCACGGATCTTGCTGCGTGTCAAGTGCAAGCCAGCGAGAGATGTCTCGTCAGCAAGGCTGTGAGCGCTGCTAGCTCTACCCTGACAGCGACCAGCGACGTACACAGCGGTTGTCGTCGAGAGCAGCAGCAGCTGGTCGATCTTGATGACGTCGTCGTTGCTCACCCACGGCGTCCGCGCGGTATCGTCTCCTCCTTCGACGTAGTCGCTCAGCGACTTCTTCGAGGACGACACGGCCGTGCCCGTAGTGAAGGGGATGAGGAGGGTGAAGGTTGTCGAGTCGACCAAGGTGCACATGCACGAGGTGTTCTTCGTGTAGCAGACCCTGTTCGCGGCGCACAGGTCGCACTGGTTGGAGAGCATCTGCGCGTCGACACCCGGACACTCGCCTCGTATTTCGATTGCATCGGCTGGCACCGCCGGAAGAAGCGCGACTGCCGCCAGCGCGAGCGAGCCGACGAATGCCGCAGAGAGAGGGACAGTGCGGCGCCACTGCATCGGAGCAGTGGATCCGAGCGCCTGGATGGCGAATCGGAGAATGCGGGGAGCCCGTCATGGAGGCGCGCGCGGGATGGCCACTCGAGTCGACGGCGCAGGTTCATCGAGAAGACAGTGCGATTGTTGCAGAGTGGTCCTCCCGGAAGTCAGACGTATTTTGCAATCCCTTCATGCCGCCGACGCCACCGGCGACGCCGTTTGGTAAGGCGGCGATGGAGGCGGCGATAAGCAGCACCAACGCCGCCGAAGCCGAAGGCGTGAGCACCGCGGCGGCGACCACAGAGCAGCAAAGCTGCGGGCGTGGCGATCTCGAACCCGCAGCATGTCGATGTTACGATTGTTCGGTCATCTCGAGCTTCCGCGTCGAGGTCGACGGCGGCACCATGCGCGCGCTGTGCCTGTCTGCACGCTGAGTGGCCCGCGCGGATGGCGCTCGATCCGTATATTGCTCGAGACTCCCACTACACACACGGCATCGCTTGCTTCCTCGCCTTCTTCTACGACTTGACGCAACTCGATGAGGATACGACACGGCCATCCGAGGAGGACGTCCATCCGCCTCGCGATGCACTCCGGCTAGTCGAGGGAAGGCACTCGATGCAAGCGCGCTCATGTGTGGTGTCCACGCTCAGAACGAACAAGTGATCCTCGCAGGACGAACACGGGAGCCTCGAGTCGACACGACTGCTGGAGAGATCGAGCTTGAGCGTCCGTGGCGATCAGCGCCAACTCGGCGACAACAGAGAGCGGCGGAGGTGCTGCGAGTTCGAGCCGCGCGATCCGCAGACTCGGCTCAGTTCTCTGGTGGTCGAAGTACTCGTCACGGACGAGCTGCTGCCGGCTGCCGCGAGCTCTGGATTTCCAGCTTCACGTTCGATTGCTGCTTCGCTTGATCAACGGAACGCGCTCGCTGTTCGATCGTCCCCTCCGCCCGCCCTCTCCATCGTTAGGTCCACTCGCGCTCGCTCCACGACGAGGCGTGGTTCAAGAGTACTGAGTTACTAGCACGAGACTGCCTAGTACACGCTCGCCGAGGTCACGCCAGGCTTGGCTGCCGTGCTGGAGCCAATGCCTTTGAGCCAGCACGTGCCGTCTCTGTAGTCTGTCCACCAGAACATGTAACAGCCTTCTGTCAAGCGGCAGATCCTGCAGCAGTTGGCTGCCGTGGACGACAGCGCACTGCCGATGTCGAACCCGACGCGATCTGTGTTCGTCTCGAGAGGCTGACACTTGTACATCACACTGGATCTGTACGCTAGCGAGCCGTCCGAGCTCGACGACTCTGGAACAGGCTCAACCGCTTCCGGCTTTGTTAATCACGAGCCCGGTCCACGCCAACTCAGAGGACCCCTCGGTCGAAGACTTGAGCTCGCATCAGGATCCAGCGATGCGGTAGTTGTATCCGACACAGTTGGCGGTCTAGATGCAGCGATTCGCGCACTGCTCTATCGTCTACACGCCGGTGAGCACCGCAGCTGTCTCGCCACTGAGCGCTCCTCCCCATCGCGTCGGCGTGATTCGCTTTGTGAGCCCAGGTCTGACGGGTCTGCGAAGATCGGATAGTGTCCATACGACTCCATGCCGCACGCGCCGTACCGGCGCCATAGGTATCCACGCTCGATGTACATGTAGCTGGCGTCGCCCCGCGACGTCGAGTACTCTGCATGTGATCCGAGAAGTCGCCGCCGCCAGAAGAACGCGCCGAGGTCCGGTCGCACGCAGCTGACCGACGGATCGTAGCGCTTGCAGCTCTCCGCGGCGCCGTCGCTGGATGAGTACGGATACGAGTCCTCCGTGCAGATCGACCCACCATTGAGGCGCGTGATCCAGTCAAACGCGTAAGGAGAGTTGTACCCGTCGCACGATGCCTTGTCTCGACTGCAGCTCACGATCTCCTGCTCCGATAGCTCGTACAGCGTGCCCGTGTGCGCGCAGTATCCCGATTCGAGCGCGCCACTGGTTGAGAACGCCCAGCACGAGTTGCAGTTCCCTGTTCCTTGACGTGCGTCACGCAACCGCGGTCTGCCAGTCCATGTCGGTCACCCTTGTGTCGAGCTTGCGTGTGATGCTGTTCGTCGCGTCGATCGTTGTTCTCAGAGGAGCGACACTGGTACTGGTGTTCGCGACGCTCGCTGTCGAAGTATCAGAATCCGCCAAGGCCTGAAGAGGGGTGACGTGCTCCTTCAGTGTTCAGGCGCTCTTGCACGCCGCCCTTGTCGACGTACGCCGCGAACTCGGCGCATGTCATGAGTGCGAACGGAGTGTCGAGGGGGAATATTGCGTGCAGCTGCTGCTTCCGGATGCGCGTGATGGTGTCGAGAGAGTTCTGGAAGCGCGAAAGTTCGTCCTGCGTCGGCTCTTCGGCGTTCAGGGTGTACACCCCCGAGCCGCTCGCTCGCGTGGGCACAAACCCATTCTTGTACGGGAGCAACCCCACCTCGCCCGCCTTCCAGCGCAGGAACTCGCTCTTGATGTCAACGGCAGCAGACTGCGCCAGCGCCGCCAGCGCGACGAATGCAAAGCCGATTTTCATCGCAGGTGTCAGCTTGCTTCCGAGGTAGCATCGGGATGGCCAGTCTTCTAGTCGCTTACCGGTGGCGAATTGGAGAGTGAGAGCAGACCTGGTGGGCTGACACTCTTTGAGCTGGACGTCGCTCAGTGCTCGAATCGAAAACCACAGTCAGCACCTTCGTGCATCGTCAGCACCAGCTTGTCAGGTTGACTCTTACCCGTTCTGCTGATTCATCTTGTTGGAAATCACTTCAGCCATTCCAAAGAGCTGTGCCATGGTGCCAAGAGTCTTTGTTGGCAGTGCGTCCGCCGTCTCATTCAAAGTCACGGCGCAACGACACCACAAGCAGCTACGGCAATCTCGCAGCAGAGATGGCGATGCCGATTTTGAACTCGGTGAATGTCAGATCTCGACACCAAGCGCCCCAAAGTCTCCAGTCTTCCTCGTCATACTCGACGCAAGGCGCGCGTGCAGCGTACTCCAGACGCTCCAAGCATTGTCTTGAGCCGACACATGAAGTCGATGTCGACTTCAAAGCAATAGTCACTCTTTTCGTTGTCCACTGTCACTAAACCAACTCGCACTTAAACGGGTGCTCCACCACGCCATCCCCTTCGAGCTCACTTCCGAGCCGCACGTGCATCCGCTCCATAGTTAAGCGCTCCTCATGCTGCGCGCCACCTCCCGCCGCGCGCAGCTGCTGCGTCGCACCCCCGCCGTCGCCGTCCGCCGCGCGTCGACAGCGCCGCCCTCGCCCTCTGGCGCGTCCTCGCCGCCCGCAGCTGCACCGGACGCCGTCACCGCCGCGGCCAAGAAGAACGCGATCAGCACGCCGGTGCCGCCCACTTCTGCGTCGTCGGCGTCTTCCTCCTCTTCTTCTAGCAGCGGCGGCGGTATTTTCAAGCTGCTGCTGGTCGGCGCGCTGTCGACGCCCGCGGCCGCCGCCGTGTACCTGAGCCAGAACCCAGCGTGGAACCCGGATCCGCTGCGTGGCAACGAGCAGTGGCTGCGCTTCCGCGAGCTCGTGCTCGGCAAGGACGCGGCGGCGCCGCCGGCGAAGGCGAAGACCGCGGACGAGCTGAGCCAGGTGATCGCGAAGGGACAGGCGGCCACGAAGAAGGAGGCGGCCGAGAAGCAGCGCAAGGAGCAGCAGGCGCAGGTGCAGCAGGCGCGCAAGGATCGGGAGGCGAAGAAGACGCCGGCGGTCGTGAAGCAGGTGGAGCAGAAGGCCGCGGACGTCGTGAGCGCTGTGAAGGCTGCCGAGAAGAAGGTTGAGCAGAAGGCGCACGAGGTTGTCGACGCGGTCGTCGCTGCCGAGAAACAGGCGGAGAAGAAGGCGCACGAGGTCGTCGACGCCGTGCTCGCCGCCGAGAAGAAGGTCGAGCAGAAGGCGCACGAGGTTGTCGAGGCGGTTGTCGCGGTGGAAAAGCAGGCAGAGAAGAAGGGCGAGGCGGTCGTGAGCGCTGTCGTCGCCGCCGAGCAGCAGGTCGTGAAGTCGGTCGCGGCCGCCGCCGCGGACGCCAAGCTCGCAGTCGAGAGGAAGGTGGACGAAGCCACGCAGCGCGCGCGCGAGGAGATCGACAAGCTGGCGGCGGACGCCAGTCCCGAGAGCCTCGGCAACAGGATGGAGCAGAAGGTCAAGGCGACGACGGTGCGTGGAGCTGTCGCGGTGTTGGTGTTGCTGGTGGACGTGTGGCTCATATCGTCGTGACGCTGCAGAAGGAGATCCTGGACTCGCTGCGCGCAGACTCGAACGCGGCGGCCGACGAGGTGGACAAGAACTACCTCAACGGACTCCACGTGCGTGGCTCGCGAGGCAGCTGACACCTGCGCTCTCGCGAGCGGAAACTCACATTGCTGTTGCGTGATGCCCACAGGAGCTGGACGCGAACGCGCTAGTGATCCGCGTCGCGCAGCTGGCGACGGAGATGAAGCACCGCTCGAAGTGGGAGGCCGCGCGTCTGCTGGAGGCACTGCGCGTGATGGAGGAAACCGCGCAGAAGAAGGTGCGGCTTGGGTCTCTCTCTCTCTCTCCATTGTCGCATGCCTTGATCTCAAGCGCTGATGCTTCTGCGTTGTATGCGTGTGTGATGCTTGGTGGGGGATTCGTCCACAGAGTGCGGAGGTGCTGCGCCTCCAGGACGAGCTGCACAAGGAGGTGCTGGCGAAGGAGCTCCGATTCCAGGAAGAGCTGCTGACCCGCAAGACGCGCGAGGAGACGGCGCAACTGAAGAAGGCGTACGCGGAGGACCTCGCTCGCAACGTGAACACAGAGCGAACGGCCATCCTGGTGCGTTCGGCGGGGAGTGGGATCAGAGAGCGGCGACCGCTCTCTCATCGCTCTGTTCTCTGACGATGTCGTGGACTGTGGAGTAGAACAAGCTGCAGGCGACGTTCCTGCGCGAGAAGAAGATCATCGAGGACCGGTACGCGACGGACCTCCGCGCCAAGTCGAAGGAGCTGCAGGAGATCCTGGCGAAGGAGCGCAAGCAGCGCATCGCGGTGCGTGGTCGTGGCGACGTTACGGTGGTGGTGGTGGGTGGATGGTGCGGCTGACACGGATTGGTGCGCAGGAGATGGAGAGCTACCGCGCGCAGCTGCGTGCGCTGAACACTGTGCTCGAGAACTCGTCGACCTACGAAGCGTTCAGCCACCAGGTGCGGACGGACGATCGCGTCGAAGATCGCGTCGCTTCTCGGTGCTCACACCGATGTTGTCCTCGCTTCGGAGTAGGTGCACAAGACGTCGGTTGCCGCGCTCGCGCTCTCGGACCGCATCGAGGCGGCTGCTCCGCTCCGCGACGAGGTGCGTCGACCAACATGACTGCAGCAGCAGCACCGTCCTTGAGACTGACTGGCGCGTCGACATGCTGTGGCGCGATTAAGATCCGCGCGCTGCGCGACGCAGCTCGCAGCGACGAGTTCATCGAGGTGGCGCTCAAGACACTCCCGCCGAACGTGATCGACGATGGCGCGCCGTCTGTGAGCCAGCTCCAGGAGCGCTTCGCGGTCGTGAAGAAGGTCGCGCACCGCGCCGCGCTGGCGCCGGAGGACGCCGGGCTCGTGGGACAGCTCTTCGGCGCGGCGCTGTCGTACGTGATGATCCCGCCGGGTGGTCCGATCGCGGGCAGCGACACGGACGCGATCTTCTCGCGCGCCGACTACGCGCTGAAAGCGGGCGACATCGAGAGCGCACTGGGCGAGCTGAAGGCGCTGTCGGGCGTCCCGGCTCAAGTCTCGCTGTGCGTTTTCTGCGAAGGCTGCTTCAAACCGGAGACGTGGGTGGACAGCGGTGCTAACTCTATCGTGTACTCTTCTCATGTACTCTCAGGGACTGGATCTCGGCGGCCGAGTCCCGACTCGCGGTGGAGCAGACGGCGAAGGTGGTGAAGGCGCACGTGGCGCTGCTGGCGGCGAGCTGCTCTTAGAGTCCCCGCGAGGCGGCGAGTGCAGCGTCCGATGCGACGATCAGCTTTGCGTCGAGTAAGCAGCGATCAACCATCCAAACCTATGACACCAGTGCCGAGTCGTCCTCCGCTTGAGTTCGTGCTTTCGTTCTGTGGAGTCTGCTGTGTACTTGGCTTTTGTATGCTACATTCGTATCCTTCTCCGAACCCACGACGATGGCGGAGCGCGGCGTGAACGGCGCGTCGAGCGCGACGCTCAACGCGCGCTTCCTCAAGTGCGCCGGCTGCGGAGTGAACGTCCCGAAGGACGACATGCTGGCGCTCGGCCGCTGCACCGTCTGCGGCCGCGCGTACGAGCCGCCGGCCAGCGGAGGCGGCGGTGCCTGCGTGGCGTTCGACACGTCGTCATCATCATCCGCGAAGACGGCGGCGACGGCGGAGACACCGGCGAAGCCCCGACGCCGCCGCTGGGTGGAGCTGCAGTCGCGCAAGGGCCGCACGTACTATCACAACTCGGAGACGGGCGAGGACCGGTGGGACAAGCCCGCGGACTTCGACGCCGAGGCGGTCGACGACGCCTTCGGTGCGTGCATGTGCGCATGTGTGGACATGTGTGTGTGCTCGTGTCATAGCTGCGCGGACGACGGGGCTGACGCTGAATGGGGACGGACGCAGTGCCGTTCAAGAACGACTTTGTGAAGAAGGCGGTTCTGCACGAGCAGGCGCAGCTCGAGGCCACCAAGCTCGGCGTGCCCGTGGAGCTCCTCGCCGGCGTGCGACCGGGCGACGGCGACGCACCGGACCCGCTCGCCGCCATGACCAAGCAGGCGCTGAGTCGCGCCGAGAGCGTCGACGCGGCGCCGCAGACTGTGTCGCTGCCGCGCGCCGACGTGACCGACGAGGAGTTCGATGGTGACAATGGCGGCGACCAGCAGCAGCGCGCAGCTGACGGCGCCGCCAAGAAGGACGGCACGTGCATCGTCATGTAGGTGTCAATCGGGCTCTGGAGAGAGCGAGAGAGAGCGGAGCTCAACATGACGTCTTTGCATGTCACCTCCGCGCCTTCACTGTGACGCCGCCCACCGCGGGAGTGGCACCTCGAACGCCCACTTGGCGGACGTGTATCGGAACGAGTGCAGCCACATGGCGAAGCACTCGCGCTGGACGCTCGAGAAGATCGCGCGTTCGCCGTCTCTGCACGCGGAGCAGACGGACGCGCAGCGAGCAGCGTCGTCGTTGTCGTCGTCAAGCGCTTCGTCGTGCGGTGTGGTGGCTTCGCTCTTGCTTGACGAGCTGCAGTCTACGACATCCTTGGCGGCGATGATGTCGTCAGCTTCGCCGCGTCGCTCGCTCTGCGTGTCGCCAGGTGCGTACTGCGGGTCGTTCGCGATGGGGAACCCGAGGAACTGGAGGTGCACGCGGATCTGGTGCGTCCTCCCGGTAATCGGCAGGCACTCGACGACGCTGTGAGTGCCGTCGAAGCTCCGCGTGCGCAGGAGCGTCTCGGCGCGCTTACCGTCGCGCGTCACGCCCTGGAGGTGGTCCGCCGAGGAGACGCAGCCGATCGGTGCCGAGAGGCTCCAGTACGCCTCGCCGCCCAGCTCCTTCCGGGAGATCTCGACGCCTGCAGCAGCGTCCTCTGCGCGAACGGCGTCGAAGGCGTGAGACGAACCCACACGGGGGAACTCGCCCAGCACGCGCGCAACATAGTGTTTCTGCACCAACCCGGACGCGATGTCCTCACAGAGCTCTCGCGCCTTCGCCGGCGACTTGGCCAGAAGCAGCAGACCGGACGTCAGGCGGTCGAGGCGATGCACAGGGAAGAGCTCGGGCATCCCGTGCTCGCTCTGCAGCAGCCGTGTTATCGAGTTGTGGAGGTACGCGCCGCTCGGGTGCACCGGGATGCTCGAGGGCTTGTTCACAACCACGACGTCGTCGCCGTCGAAGTGGACCAGCTCAGCGCTGTTCGGAGCAGCTGCCGCCGCGCCACAAGTCGGACGAGATGGCGGTGGGAAGTGCACCGGCGGCTCGTGGCGGTGCACCACATGCTCAAGGAAGTCGCCGTCACACACGACGTACTCCGGCGCCTTCCGCTCGCCGTTGACACGGATGAGTCCTCTCGCGATCGCCGCTTCCTGCGTACCAGTTCATCAGCACTCGTGTCTCTCGATGAGCTTCCGGAAGCACACACGCACGTACGCAGTAGTCAGGCGGCAGGCCGGCGAAGTCGTGCACGAAGACGTCGGCGAGTGTTCGACCGCTCCAGCGCGCCTTGGCGAACGTCTCGAAGCGGTGCACGTACGGCGCCACTGTACGCAGGCGGCAGCCGTCGCCGTCGCCGCAGCTGCGAGACGCGCACGGCGCGTAGGTTGCTATCGTGGCAGGCGTCGAGCTCTGGACGCCCGCGCCAGTGTTGCTGCGCTTGAGCAACTCGCCGCCGCGATTGCAGTCGCGCTGGCTGCGACGCTTGCGCTGGCGGCCGCCACCCTCCGCCTTGAGCTGGGCGCGGCGCTGCTGCTTCAGCAGGCGGCGCTGCAGCCTCTTGCTGGTCGCGGGTGCTGGCGGCATCGACGCGTCATCGTCGTCGTCGTTGCTGTGGTGGTCGTCCCGGCGGACCCCCTCGTCTTCCAGTGCATCTGATGTGGTCCTCGAAGAGCTCATTTTGCAGCGAGTTGCACCTGCGGGTATACAAACCGGAAGTGAAGACCTCCGGAACCAGTGAAATCTCGGCATTTGTATACCTCGAGTCGAATGCGCTTACAGCGCTTCGGTTGGATGGCTGCGGAGCGCACACAGGCAAAAGTGCTCTGCTAGATCACCCACCACCACCACTAAGCGACAACGACGAGCACCATGGGCGTGAGCGCGACGGACTCGGGCGCCGTGAAGAAGTACCACCTGGTGGAGGCGGAGGAGGTGCCGGACGCGCCGCAGGCCGCCCGCCCGGCGTCCGCCGCGTCCGCCGCCAAGAAGAAGGGCAAGACGAGCTGGTCGCAGTTCCCGCTCGAGGACGACGCCAGCTCGGCGGCTTCGGCTTCGGCGTCGCCGTCGCCGGATGGCCGCAGCCACGCAAACGGCAGCAGCGCGCGCAACGGATCGCGCGGCGGCGCGCGCACTGGCGAGCGTGGCGGCCGCTCGTTCGGCGGCGCGCGCTCGGGCGGCGGCCGCGGTCCGCGTCGTAACTACGACAGCAACGGCGCGTACGTGAACGGCGTGTACGTGCCCAACACGGACCCGAAGCTCACGGCGCAGTGGGCCAAGAGCCAGATGTACGTCCGCACGTGATGGTGGTGGTGGTGTGTGTACGACAAGAGCGAGCTACTCACAGAAAGTGTGCGCAGCGAGTTCTACTTCTCGCCGGACAACCTCGTGCGCGACATCTTCCTGCGCCAGCACATGGACGTCGACGGCTTCGTGCCGCTGGCGTTCGTGGGCAGCTTCCAGGCGGTCTTCGCGGCGCACCAGGACTACCCGTCGCTGCTCGAGGCCATGAAGGACTCGGAGAGCGTGGAGCTCGACGCCGCGAACGAGAAGGTGCGCCTGCGCGACGGCTGGCAGAAGTGGCTCTGGCCGAACGCCGACGGCGGCTACGGCGTGCCGCGCTACATCAAGGCCGCGGAGGAGCCGGCGACGGCGTCGGCGTGAGCGCGCGAGTGACGTGCCGACAGGAACGAGAGCGAGAAAGAGCGAGCGAGAGAGAGAGAGAGAGGAGGACGACGACGAGACAGCGGCGGTGACGACGACTGAGTGTTCATTGTTAAGCAGCAGGGAGGCGCTGCTGCCTGCGAGAGTGGACGGCGGCGCCGCGGAGGAGGAGGAGGAGGAGCAGTAGACTAGGATCCGTACGATCACCACCAACCAGCCCGACACACAACATGCATCCCTTACATAGACGCTCGTGCTGCGTCGGTGTCGGCGTCAGCGTGCAGCTCCTGCTCCAGCGCCAGCGCCTGCTGCCGGAAGGTGTCGAGCGGCACCATCGCCAGTCGCTGGCCTCTCGCCCGCCCGGCGTTGAGCGCTCGGCAGCGCTCGCGCGCTTCGTCGTACGTACAGCGCACGCTCCCGCCCTGGTGCACGCGCAGTGCCCACACCAGCCATGAGACGACAACCACCGTCACCCACGAAGAGCTCCACGGACGAACGCACCTCCTGCACGAGCTGCGAGCGCTGTCGGAAGTCCACGCGCGTCGCCACGAAGACGTACTCGCGCACGCGGCGCTGCGCCGCCCGCTCGTCCTCCGTCGATTCCGCCGGAGGAGACGATGCCGCCGTCGCAGTCTCCTCGAGCGCGCGCTTCTTGCGCTGCAGCGCGGCGTCGCGCTTGGAGACGCCACCGTGGCGCTCGAGCGTCTGCTGCCGGCCACTCGCCGTGAGCTCCTGCTGGCGCGCGATCATCTCGCGGAAGCCTGCGAGCAGCGCGTCGGAGAGCGCGGCGCCGGACG
Source organism: Globisporangium perplexum (assembly GCA_023333865.1). NCBI lineage: Eukaryota > Oomycota > Peronosporomycetes > Pythiales > Pythiaceae > Globisporangium > Globisporangium perplexum. Next base: position 15,627 of record JAASFS010000171.1, on the reverse strand, counting down.
CCGGCGGCTCCAGCGCCTTGAGCGCGAGCGCCACGGCTTCGAGCGTCGCCATGCAGCCTTCCTTCGGCTCGCTGACCACCGAGGCGCCATCGTCAGAGCAGCGCGAGGACATGCGTTAGTGACGATGATGCACACTCCCCGCCTAGCGCCTCGAGCTCTCTCTCTCGCTCACCGCCGCAGGTCGCCGTAGATGTTGGTCGCGTCTGCTGCGTCGGCAGAGTCGAGGCACACGAACTCGAAGGAACGGCCGAGCGCGCGCCGCTGCGTCGCCAGCGCCTCCAGGTGCGGCCGCGAGTGGAACACGATCTTCTTCGCCTGCGTCCACGTGCCGTCAACCGCCACGAGCAGCGTTGAGAGCTCAGATGTGGCGACAGCAGCAGCGCCCGTTGCGTCGGAGTGAGCAACTGCTGCTTCTGCTGTTGTCGGCGCGGTCGTCGTGCGCAACAGCTCTGCGTCGAGCGTCTTAGCCGCTGCATCCGGGAAGAGCACGAATACTCGCGCGAAGGCGCCGCCGAAGAGCAGGCGGTCCAGCTCCTCGCTGCTCCCCGGTGCCACGCCGGCGTCGTCCACGGCCACGACCGTCGCCGCTGCGAGCACCTGCGCGAGCACCGGGATGGATGAGATCGCGGCGCGCCGTCGCTGCTCGTAGCGGTGCTGCAGCACGAGCACGTGCGTGTCGCGCGCCGCGAGCAGCTGCGGAGGCAGTGCGGCGCAGTAGCAGACGCGCGGCGGGCGGCGACAGCGCGCGCAGCTCTCTCGGCGGCGCTCCGGCGCTGGGACAGCGGTCATCGTCGCGATCGGATCGTCTGGCTGCGAGACGGCGAGTGGCGCTCACGCCAGGAGCTCCCCACACAGCGTCGACGTCTACGCTCGCACCTCGAAGGCGCTGACCCACGGGCGCCAGATGAGCGGATGACGCGATGTATGAAGGAGGGAAGGAAGGAAGGCAGCGGACGCGCACGCATCCACACACACACTCACGCACACGTGGTGGTTGGCAGACTTTTAGGTTAGATCAGCGTTCCTACACGCAGTCGGCGGCGTCCGTGTTGTTTGCGCGCAGACATTCGCTTAGAGCTCCGAGGCGACCGGCACGACGGCGGCGACCGGCTCGACGTACGGGCGGTACACCTCCTCCTTCGGCTCGAGGATCGTGACGACGTCGTCGAGGTTGCGCTTCGGGCCCTGCTTGCCCGTCGGGTCGTGCGGGAGCATGATCGAGACCTTGACACCGAGCACGCCCTGGCGCATGAGCACGTGGCGCACAGCCGTGTCGACGTACTCCATACCGGCGTTACCAGTCTTCACCATGTAGCCCTCCTTGAACTTCATCGACTTGGCACGCTGCGCGCGCAGCTTGCCCGAGACGATCACCTCCACGCCCTTGGCGCCCGCCTCCATCACGAAGCGGATCACCGAGTAGCACGCGCGGCGCACCGCGAGCCCGCCGAGCAGGCGGTACTTGAGCGACTCGGCCTGCGCCTGCGAGCACAGCCCGCGGTTCGCCACGCGCTCAGCGTAGAGCTCCACGGCGCCGTCCGGGAAGTTGAAACGCTTCTGGACCACCGACGTGAGCGCGCGGATGCGCTGGCCCTTCTCGCCGAGCACCTCCTGCGTGCGCGTGGCGCGGATGATGATCTCCGTGCGCATCGGCGTCACGCGCACCTCCACGCCGGCGTAGCCCTCGCCCGCGAGCTCGCGCTGCAGCAGCTCGTTGAGCTCGGCGTAGAACACACCGTCGGCGATGAACTTGCGCTTCTTGGAGATGTTGGCGGCCATGTCTGCTTCCTGGTACTGCTGATCTGCACTTGTGAGCTTGTCCGGCTTGCGCTGTCGTCGCGGTTTGAGGGGCTTTGCGAACCACTGGAGAGGATAGAGCGGGCGGAAATTCGTATAATAGCCGAAAAAGGTACTGAAATTATGTATATAAGCACGAACAAGATTCCGTATATTGCGAATGCGGGACGTCTAAAACCAGTTAAATCGAAGAAGATGCTGCCAAGAGGATGAAAATGCGGGTTCCGACCGCTCTCGAATGTTTGACTGTGAATAGCACACGCGAATCGAATCGCAATACCTCTTTTCTTCACTATCGAGTATGGTGCAGACACTTCACGAAATGCGCGATGCACATGAGCGACGCCAACTCCGCCGACTCAGAGCCGACCGGCGACAGCGGGGCCACGAAGCGCCGACGCATGCAGCAGCTGATACAAAAGTCCATCGACATGGCGGCTGCGCGCGACTCGGCCACCACTGCTGCAGACACGACTCCAAGCGCCAAGGACGCACACGCTTCGACAGCCAACAGCTCCAGCCGCAGCTCCACCAGCAGCTCAAGCACCAGCTCAACCACCAGCGCTGCCACCAACGCCACTTCCGTCACGCTTACGCTGCGCAATAAGAGCACGTGGTCGCCGGAAGAGGACGCGCGTCTGCAGGCGCTCGTGAAGCGCCTCGGCTCTGCGCAATGGGCGGTGGTGGCGGCGCACTTCCCCGGTCGCGACCGCAAGCGCTGCCGCGAGCGCTTCGTGAATCACGTGGACCCGCAGCTGCGGGGGCGGCGGTGCGCGTGGACCGCAGAGGAGGATGCGCAGCTGCTGGCGCTGCAGCGAGAGCTCGGGAGTCACTGGGCCGCCATCGCGCGGCGAATGCGCGGCCGCAGCCCCGAGGAGGCGAAGAACCGCTTCCTGCTGCTGGCAGCGAGCAGCGCTACGAGCATCGATCCCGTGATGACGAACGCCATACGTCCAGTATCAATATCAACCCCACCACCACCACCTCCGGATCGGGAGGTTGATACCGCACCATCAACAGCTTCACAGCGCTGGTCGATAACCGAGGCGCGGACGCTACAAGCGCTTGTGGAAGCCCACGGCGCGACCAACTGGCTGTTCATCGCGTCGCACCTGCCCGGACGCACGGACCTCCAGTGCATGCAGCAGTGGCTCCAGGTGCTCGACCCGGCGATCGTCAAGGGCAGAGGCTCGTGGAGCACACAGGAAGACGCGCTGCTCGCGCAGAAGGTGGAGGAGCTGGGGGCGAAGTGGACGCAGGTGCGTGCTGGCACTGGCGCACCGCTCAGGGTCGTGAGACTGTGCTTGATCTGACTGATGGCGCTGCTCGTCAGATCGCGCGGCTGCTTCCAGGGAGAGTGGGCAAGCAGTGTCGCGAGCGATACCTGAACCACCTCGACCCTTCCATCACCAAGGTTCGTGCGCGTCTGCACCGGAAGGCGTTGCGTCCGCGCTTCTTCTCATGCGTACCGCAACAGAATGTGTGGACTCAGGAGGAGGACGCGAAACTCGCGGAGGTCTGCGAGAAGCACGCGAACCGGTGGTCGCACGTCGCGAAGGAGTTCCCTGGGAGGAGCGACAACGCCGTCAAAAACCGGTGGTACGCGCTCGCTCGCCGCAAGATCCTCTGCGCTTCAGGTGGTGCATCCAGCAAGAAGACGCTCTCGTGAACGGTGGCACTCACAGCGGTGCCACAGCTCTCAGAGACAGCACTCCCTGGAAGTGGTGCTGGACGTCGCGGTTCACTTGCTCCAGCACGCGGTTGAAGCCAGCGTGCAGGATGTGTCCCAGCGCGCTGTCCCTGCTGTCTGCGTGGCTGCCAGCGGCGGCGCTCTGGCACTTCCGGCGAACATACCGAAGCATCCGGAGCGCGTGATCGAGCGCGTGGTTCTCCACCTCGACCATGATCCGCGAGTAAATCGAGTCGAAGACCTCGTCTTGGGACGCCGGTCGATCGTGATGGGCGCCAGTGTCGCTCTCCTCCTGCGCGCATGCAGTTGCAGTGACAGCTTCCAGTAGACTCTGGAACAGGTGCTCGATCGACTGAAGCGGTTTCGAGACTGCTGCAACGGCGGCTTCTGCTGTATCCCCAGCTGCAGACGCCGCAGCGAGGGCTCGTGCGCGCGAGACTGCGGCGACAGAGGACCCCGTGGCGGACTTCTTCGCGTGCCGATCGATTTCTTTGCGCAGTGCGAACGGCAGCGCGTAGTACACGTCGGAGTCGATCTGGGACATCCGGATATCGTCGAGCGCGCTTGCTGTGACTGGAGACGCGTCGTCGCTTGCAGCTCTTGGAAGCGGGAGCGTGCGTGCTGCACGAGCTCTCCGGACCGGCTTCTTCCCCTTTCCCTTCAGCGGCGGCGGCGCGTTCAGTCTCAGCGGAGCGAGCGATGAGCCAGATGCGCTTCCATGACGTTGTTGCGGTGGCTGTTCAGATGACGCGAGTATGGAGTGTGGTCGGTACGTTGACAGCACTTCGTCTCGAATCCACGACGGCAGCTCTCCCAGAATGCTCATGTTCACTTGTGACAAGCCAGGCGTCGTCACCTCTAGAGGTGACACTCTCGGTCTCAATTGGTTGTCGTTCGGAGCGCGCGCAGCATCTTGAATCGCCGCAGCCGCAGTATCTTCAACGTGTTGCTCAGATGTAGATGCTCCTTCATCTCCACCCTGTTGTCCACGGGCGGACTCGCTGATCCAGGACTCGAAGAGCTGGCGCGTTCTCCTGCCGGCGACTGCTGCTGTACCTGCCGATTCGCCGACGAGTTTCGTAGCTTGGATCCCGACACCGCGCAAGTCGCTTGGCGGGAACCGGAGCTGCCGTAGCAGCTCGATGCAGACTTTGTTGATCGTCTGTGCGTCGTCAGTCGGCGCCGCCAGTACCTGGCTCTTCGAGAAGTTGTTGCACACTCCGTGGCCCATATACTTGACCGTCTCGATCCGTTCTCCGTCACGCCGCTTCTTGATCAGCAGCGTCAGACACTCGGCGCGCACTTTCAAGCTCTGCAGCCGAGACTGGAGCTCCTCCGCCAGCGCTGCCATGAACACTGTGGCGTCGTCCCACGATTCGAACCGGATTCCGAAGTTCACGACAGCGGACACGCTCTTGCGCGTCAAGTTCGACTCGATCGAGAGCGCGCGGTGGTCGATCCCTCGCGCAAAGTTGAACAGCATCTCGCCCGTCGTCTTGCCGAAGCGATGCGCCAGATCGCTCTTCGACACCGCTCGAAGCTGGAGCATGTCTTCCAGTCCGATGTCTTGTAGCTTCACGCTCATCCGTCGCCCGACACCAGGCAGATCGCGGATCGACAGCGATAACAAGAACGGCTCTGCTCGCTCCGGACTCTCGATCTGGTACATCCCGTCGGGCTTCGCCTGCTTCGACGCGAGCTTGGCAAGGAGGATGTTGTACGAGACACCGACGCTCGCGGGACACTTCGTGCGCGCAAAGATCTCTTCGCGGATCTGCTGCCCGAGCTCCATCCCGTCCGTGTCTTTCCCGAACTCGAGCAGCGCCTCGTCGCAGCTCATCGCCTGCACGTACGGCGTGTGCGAGAAGAAGATGTTGTAGACCTGGAACGACACCTGCTCGATCTCCTCAAACTTGTACGGAAGCACGACCAGGTCCGGACACAGCTCCTTCGCGGCTTGCATGAACGTCCCCGCTCGAACGCCCTTCTCGCGCGCCAAGTAGTTGCACGACGAGATCTCCGACGTGCCCGCGTGTCCAGAGTGCGCGACAGCTACCGGGACGTTCTTCAGCTCGGGTCGCTCACGCACTGCAACAGCTACGAAGAAGCAGTCCATGTCAACATGCAGGATCACTCGTCGACTTGATGCCGCTGGCTCACGTCGGATTGGCGGTCCCTTGTAGATCGAGAGGAATTCACCAGCTTTCAGCTGGAACGTGCTCCTCCAGGTCCCGATGTGGTGCAGCCGCGACTTGGCGAAGTAGTGCCGAACGAACTCGGCTCCGTCTCGAGTCGACTTGCTCCGACTGTCGCGGCGCGCGTCGCTCCGGTCTGCGGTTCGAGGCAGATGTGCGGTGGAGGTGCTGTCAGCTGCATCTTCAGGATCGCTGTTGTCTCTCTCTGCCGGTGACTCTGATGGAGCTGCTGTTGTCAGTGGTGGAGATGACTGTCGTACTGGAGATGGTGCTTCTGCAGCTTGCTCTGCGGGGTATGGAGGTGCTAGTTCGCACGCTGGTGCACTCGGAGCTTCGAGCTGTGGGTTCGAGTCGACGGGAGCGTCTCGCACCTCTATGATCTGGACCTCCGCTGTCACCTCCTCTCCGTCGTCCTCGTCGTCGATCACGATGACTTCTGGGTTCTCGACCCGAGTATGCGTCGCAGCACCGCCGTCGCCATCCGTACTAAGGTACTCGTCCGCGAACACTAACCGAGGTCCAAACGGCTCCTCGACACTCCCACGTTCTGATACTGGAGCCGACGTCTCAGACTCAGCTCTCCTCGGCACCGGCATCAGCAACGGCGGGGACGCGAGCGGGAACGAGAACGAGCTGCTGGACAGGAGGTTGAGGATATTGTTGGCTCCCAGCAAGCTGCTCTGCGTCGGGTCCGCGAAGCCGCGATACAGGAACGGCGCGGTCGGCAGCAGCACGCGCTGCGCGACGCTCTGCACGATCCAGTCGGGGTGCACCACCGGCGTCGGCTTGCGCATCTTCCTGCGCGCGCACCGCTTAGTACCGCGCTCTCGCGTTCGCCGCGCACGCCGTCAACCGGATTGCCGTACCGGAGCTGCTGCAGCTTGGACGCCGGCAGGTGCGTCGCGACGATGTGCGTGACACGCGCCGTCTCGTAGTGCTCGAAGCCGCCGCCGTGCAGTAGCAGCAGCTGCCGGATCTCCTCCCTGCTCGGCGTCGTGTAGCCGTCCACATGCACGTGCACGCCGGCGAACACGCCTGGCGGTTGGCTGCTGCTACTGCTGCTGGAGCTGTTCGTCGTGTTTTGGTTGTTGTTGCTGCTGGAGCTGGCGTTGCGGCTACTGGTGCTGAGGACGAGCGACGTGTTCTGGCGGCGCAGCTTGCGGATCTTGTGGTCCATGTACACGCCGAAGCTGCCGCCGTGGTGCTCGCCGACGTCCCGGCTGCTGCCGCCGCCGCCGCGCTTCCGCATGACCTCGCGAGCGTTCTTGTGGCTGTTGCGAAGTGGTGATGGCGTCACAAACTCTCGTACTGGATCGTTGCGTTCTGATTAACCTGCTTTCCATTGCTCATTTTGCATACTTTATTCAAGTCAGTGGAAAAGTGACACATTGTGCATCGATTCACTCGCGAAGATGCGGCGATCTGCGCACTCGTCCGCTGTGCTCGTGCGCCACCGCCGCGTCCAAAGAAGCGACGGCGCGCGCCGCTGCTTCAGCCGAGCGAGCGGCGCGTCGGAGCCCGCAGCGACCAGCTGCACAGCCACCGCAGGTTCGCGGGAGGTGGCGGGCGGCGCGAGCGCGCTGGCGCAGCAGCAGCTCGGCTTCTGTTGCCTGCTCTGTGGCTGGGACTCGGCGTGCACGGCGTGCCCCTTCGACTGGTTCGGTTTTGACCCGCGCAAGTTCCGGCGGCACGGCCAGCGCTCGGCCGGCGGCGCGTCGGGAGCTGCAGGTGGCAGCAATGGGCTCGCGAGTCGCAGCGAGCTGCAGGAGGCGCTCGCGACGCTCGGGCTGCCCGCCGCCGACGCGCGCAGCGTGAGCGCGCAGGAGGTGAAGGCGGCGTTCCGCGTGAAGGCCCTCGAGTGGCATCCGGACTGCAGCGCGCACGAGTGCGCGGAGGAGACGTTCAAGGACATCGTGCGCGCGTACGAGCTGCTGCTCGCGGTGCTCCTGCCGCCGTGAGCCGTGGGTAACGTGTCGAGACGTTTTAGATTGTGTCAATGCAAGAGTCGCGTTCGTGTAGATAATCATATACTTTTTTCAAGAGTAGAAGTACACTGTTGCAAGAACGAGTCTCTCGTCAAGTCGAATCTCTCTCGAACCCTCGTACCCGACTAAGTACGTTCCGCAATTCCCGCGCAGAAAGGAAAGCGCGTACTCGCCACCAACTCCTCCTCGTCGTCCTCCGCCGCGCGCGCGCCGCCATGTTCTACTCGCAGATCGTGCTGGCGAAGAAGGGCCCTCTGGGGAAGATCTGGCTCGCCGCGCACTGGGACAAGAAGCTCAACAAGCAGCAGATCTTCACGGCCGACATCCAGAGCTCCGTGGCGTCGATCGTGAACCCGCAGGTGCCGCTGGCGCTGCGCGTGTCCGGCCACCTGCTGCTCGGCGTCGTACGCATCTACTCGCGCAAGGTTAAGTACCTCTTCTCCGACTGCAGCGAGGCGCTCGTGAAGATCAAGCTGGCGTTCCGCCCGGGCGTCGTCGACCTGCCCGCCGCCACGCAGCAGGCGAGCGCGCACGCGATCAACGTCAGCAACTTCGGCGAGTTCGACCTCGAGCTCACGTACTCGATCGAGTGCGTCCCGCTTCTCGCGCTCGCAGCGTCACACGCGGCGTCGTGCTGGGAGAATAGCGCGACTGACGCTTGTGTGTATGTGTGCGCAGTGCGATCGCCGCGCCGTCGCTCGACGAGTGGATCGCCGCGTCGAGCCAGACGGCGGCGCGCCGCCAGGACATCACACTCGCGGACCCGCTGCGCCGCTCGCAGCACGACGACGACCGAGGTGCGTGCTCGACGTATGAGAGAGAGAGAGAGTGTAGCTGCTGACGGCGAGTGTTGCTCGGCGTAGACGCGTTCGGCGCCGATGACTCGTTCGGCGGCGGCGACTGGCAGGCGTTCGACCTGGACGAGGCGCCGGACAAGGAGGTGCGGCGCGTTGCTGGTGGGTGAGAGGCGAGCGATTTCTGACGCGCGCGCGTCACTGGCGGCCCAGGGCGTGCTGGACGCCAGCACCGTCAGCGACGTGGAGATCGCGCGCGACGCGTCGGCGGTTCTCCCGTCGCTGGACGAGTCGGGGCTGATGGGAGCGCTGGGCAAGTCGCTGGCGGACGAGTCGGGCTTCGGCGGAGGCGCGGACGACCAGCCCGACCTGGTGTTCGACGACGACTACGGCAACGCGGCGCTGGAGGTGGACAACGGCTTCGACGTGCCACCGAGCCCCGCGAGCAACTCGCTCGACATCAGCTCGGATCTGAACGTCAGCATCAACAACTCGCGCACGTCGCTCGACTTCGCGCTGGCGAACGAGGAGGAGGACGCGGCAGCGAGTCTCCGCCCGAAGAAGAAGCGGCGGATCGGACGCGACAGCGTAACGGAGCTCAGCTCGACTGTCCTCAAGAAGGTGTGTTGTGGAGGCGTGCGGCCTGGGTTCCCTTCGGCATCACCACTGACGCAGAGTGGCTTCTTGGTGTACAGGGGATGACCGACGTGTCAGATATCATCCGCGTCCGCGATATGACGTACCAGAAGCCGGGCAGCTCGAGCTTCGGCGTTTCGACTGTCGTGGCGATCTCTGGTGCAGACTTGTTCGGCAAGCCGTGCAATACCAGTATCTCGGAGTCGCTGCTGGGGATGTTCAGCTACACAATGAAGAAGCGCAAGTTCCTGTTCATCTCAAAGGATGAGACGGAGGCACAACCTGATGACGTGGAGCAGACGCGCCGACTGAGCGCCAACTCGGTGCGTGGCTCATCCTTGTATGGAGATTGTTCGAAAGAGGTGGTTGATCCTGACTCGAGCGGATGTGGCGTTCTGGAGGTGCTGGAGAATGGACGAGAGAGCATCTTGCCAGAGTACGGCTCCGAGATGGACGACTCGACGCACGACGAGAAATCGTTCCGACTGGAAGAGAACAACCACGCTCTGTGCGTACTGTTCGTATCCCGCCACCTCGCCGCCTGCGGTTATGACGCTTGCAGCTCACAGTGTGGATCGCGTTCTGTTTGTGTAGGGATTTCGAGCCCTCCGAGTACCCGGACTACGATCTCGGCGGGCCGACAGAGTTCCCTGAGGAGGAGCTGGAAGACTTGAACGTGGACATCGAGCTCGCAGCCGTGAACGACCTCCAGGCGAACATCGACGAGACGATGGATGCGCAGCACGTGAACTACTCCACTGCGCAGCACAAGTGGCATCCGCACACGGTGAAAGTGATGAAAGTGCTGCGCACGTCACTCGACGACAAGGTGCGGAGGCGTCATCATGTGGTGGTGGTGGTGTGTGTGTGCGCGCACGCTGAAGCACTGACACGATTCGCGGCATTGCAGGACGAAGTCACGTACAAGCAGCTGACGAAGAACACGCAGAGCCGACGCACTGCTGCGGCGCTGTTCTTCGAGCTGCTCCAGCTCAAGACGCTCGACTTCGTGGACCTGGACCAATCTCGGCCGTACGGAGACATCAAGATCTCCAAGGCGGTGCGGTTCACCGAGACGATCCCGGCAGTAGACGGTACCGTGGAGGCGAGAGAGTGAGTCCTCGTCCGAAATCGCAGTTTGTGTTTGATCTTCGAGTTTGCCATCGCTCGCGTCCTCGTGCCGCCTCGTGTTTGATGCTATTCGCGAAGCGACCGATCGGCTCAGCGAAGCGTCACAAGTCAAGCGAGCGAGCGAGACTTGGTACGTGGCCGCCAGCGTTGGCGACGTCGACGTCGAGGTGCTGTGCGTGCGTGCGTGCGTGAGGATTGCTACCCATCCTCGGACCTCGCGGCGTCGAGTGCGAGCGCCAGGATGCACAGCTCGCCGGAGTTCCGCTCGCTCAAGGCCAAGATCCGAGTGTTATGCAAGCAGCGGCGGATCCGGCTCGAGGAGTTCATGAAGACGTTCGACGTCCACCGCGTGAAGAAGATCAAGGTGGAGCAGTTCAAGCGCGCGCTGGACGGCAGCGGACTGCACCTCTCGACCGTGGAGATGAGCTTGCTGCTCACGAAGTACCGGATCCCAGAAGACCCGTCGTTCGTCGACTACCGCCGATTCTGCGACCTGATCGACAAGGTGTTCACGATCAAGGGACTCGAGGGCAACCCGGAGTTGCGGTCGAGCATTCGCGGCGAGATGCCTGTCATGAAGAAGTTCGGGGCGTCGGTGCTGTCTGCAGACGAGGCGCAGCTGCTGAGTTCTGTGAAAGCCAAGCTGCTCGCGGCGGTGATGAACAAAGGCATCGTGCTCAAGGATGTGTTCCACGACTTCGACCGGAGCAACGCGGGCAAAGTCACCAAGCCGCAGTTCGAGCGCGATCTGCTCGACATCCTGTTCCTGGCGAGGGAGGAGATGGACGTGTTGCTGAAGGCATACGGAGACGACTTGGACGTGCACTACCGGGCGTTGCACTTCGATATCTGCCCTGGCGCTGCCGGCGCCGGAGCGACAGCTGCCGCTCCGCGCTCTCCGGAGCGCCGCCACTTCTCGGCGCCTGCCGCGTACGAATACGGAACTGACTCGGACGTGGTTCAGGAGCTCGAGGCTGAGCTGTCGGAGCTCGTGTTCCGCGACCGCATCCGGACGAAGAACTTCTTCACGGACTTCGACGCGCTGCGCACGGGCAAGTGCTCGGAAGCGCAGTTCAAGCGCTGCGCGAAGCTGTGCTTCGGGTCGCTCACCGAGAGCGACCTGGACCTGCTCGTGAAGAAGTACGTGATCAAGGGGCTCGACTACAACAAGGTGGACTACATCCGCTTCTGCAACTACGTCGAGGGGAAGAGCACTCGCGACGCGAGCGACAACAACAGCCACGACGACGCGCTGTCCTCGATCGTGGCGTCGACAGCAGGCTCGACGGCGGCGACCAAGTGCTCGCGTGAGATGCGTGGGAACCTGAGCGAGAGCGAGGCGGAGATCCACCAGGCAGTGATCCAACGGCTCGGGTCATTCTGCTCGACGCGGCGCGTGCTGCTCAAGCCGTCGTTCCAGGACTTTGACAAAGGACGGCGCGAGCACATCACGGTCGAGCAGTTCTTCCGCGTCATGACGATCTTCAAGCTCACGCTGGTGAACGACGCAGAGAAGCGAGTGCTGCTGAAGCGGTACGCGAGTGCGCACGGCGAGCGGTTCGTCAACTACGTCACGTTCTGCTACGATCTCGAGCACTGGAGCAGCGCCGATGCGAGCAACCAGAGTGGGCGGCCCGTGTCTCGCGGCGGCAGCAACGTCGTGTCGGAGATCATCTCGCCGTCCAAGATCAGACACACGATGTTCGAGACGGCCGAGGAGGAGCTGCCGACGCGCTCCGTGCCGATGCTCATCCGGTACATCAAGCAGGTCGTGAAGCGCGACCGCATCCGGCTGGAAGAGTTCTACCGCGACTTCGACAAGCTGCGGCACGGGAAAATCACGGCCGCGCAGTTCGCCGCGGGACTGAGCGCCGGCGGCTTCGTGCTCTCGAAGGACGAGATGCGGCTTCTCGCAGACGAGTACGCGAGTCGCGACACCGCGGACAGCGCCGGGCAGAGCTCCGTGGCGTGGAAGCGGTTCGTGGACGACATCGAGAGTGTGTTCACGGTGAAAGGGCTCGAGCGTGTGCCGCACCACGACGTCCACGCGCTGGGCACTCGGAGCGAGCAGTTCGGCGGCGTGAAGGTCGAGCGGGAGCTGAGCCTCGACGAGGAGCGCGTGGTGACGCAGACCGTGATCGCGATGCGGCGTGCGGTGGACCGGCAGCGGATGAGCATCAAGCCGGCGTTCGAAGACTTCGACCGGTCCAAGCAGGGTTTCATCTCAGGCACCAAGTTCGAGCGTGTGCTGTCCATGTTGAATCTGCTGCCCGCGGACGCGGCACACACACGCTTGCTGCTCATCAAGTTCCGCGAGCAGATTGCGAACGGCACGTCGAGCGTGACGCTGAGCTCGATCTGCGACGTCAACTACCGCGCGTTCCTGCAGGCGCTCGACGTCGTCGGGGCGACGAAGGAGGAGGCGCGAGCAGCGCTCGTGCTGCCAAGCAGCGTGTCGTACCGCCAGGAAGTGCTCGACGGCGGCGTTGGCGCGGACGCCGACACCGGAGTGAAGCGCCAGGCACGCAACCTGCACGCCGCGTTCACGAACGTGGCGCAGCTGGTCGCTGAGATCCGGCGGCAGCTGAGCGCGCGGCGCATCCGCATGAAGGAGTTCGTGGCCGATGGCGACAAGCTCCGCTCCGGCGAGATCACGGTCGCCAAGTTCCACACGGCGCTCAACCGCAGCGGCTGCGTGCTCGACGCCTCGGACGTCAAGACGCTCAGCGCGCACTTCCTGTCGGCGAAGCACGCGGACAAGATCGACTGGCGAGCGTTCCTCGAGGCGCTCGAGAGCGGCGGCGGCGATCTCGATCAGCATGAGGCGACGACGGCGCCGGTTGCCACTGACCAGATCCGGCGCGTCCTCGAGCGCCTGCGCCTCGAAGTGAACCACCGGCGCCTGCACCTGAAGCCGTACTTCCAGGACTACGACCACAACAAGATCAGCCGCGTGACGCGGTCCCAGTTCGCGGCGGTGCTTGACATGATGCAGCTCCGCCTCGCGCCGGGCGACGCGCAGGCGCTGAGCCAGCACTTCGCCGTGCGCGACGGCCGCCGCGTCACGAACGACGTCAACTACCTGGCGTTCATCCTCGCGGTGGACGCCGACTACCAGTAGCAAGCAGCACCACCACCAGCACCAACAGCACTCTTCCTGCATCCTGAACACTCGTACGTCCACTCGTCGGCTGTGGGAAGAGCGTATCTGCTACTGTATTCACGCGCAGCCAGCCGTCCCAAGCAGCGAGAGACGGACGCGTCGACGCCTCTCGCTGGTTGCTCCGGTTGGTTACGCCGTTCCCGTCGTCCACATGCACGCGCCGAGCGCTTCTCGTGTATCTCGGTCCCCTTACCGCCGGTTGATGTGCGCCATGAACTCGCTGCGCGTGCGCGGGTCCGTCTTGAAGCACCCGAGCACAGAGCTCGTGACGGTGCTCGTGCCGCTCTTCTCCACGCCGCGCATGACCATGCACATGTGCGAGGCCTCGATGACGACGGCCACGCCCTTGGGCTCGATCACGGCCATGATCGCGCTCGCGATCTGCTTGGTGAGCCGCTCCTGCACCTGCAGGCGGCGCGCGAAGACCTCCGAGACGCGTGCGAGCTTGCTGAGCCCGAGCACCTTGCCGTTCGGGATGTACCCGATGTGCACCTTACCCGTGAACGGCACCATGTGGTGCTCGCACATGGAGTAGAGGTCGATGTCGCGCACGATGACCATCTCGTCGTGGTCCTCCTCGAAGACCGCGTCGTTGAGCACGTCCGCGAGGTTCTGCGCGTAGCCCTTGGTGTTGTACAGCAGCGCCTTGGCCATGCGCATGGGCGTCTTCACGAGCCCCTCGCGGGATGTGTCCTCGCCGATGCACTGCGCGGTGACGCACGCCGCGTCAGCAGATGCCAGGCGACCGCCTGCCAGCAAGATGTAAGACACAAATCGCGACGCACCTCGAGCAGCACTTGCACGGCCGCCGCCATCTTCTCGAGTTTGGCGGTGTCGTTCACGTAATCGTCCGGCGTGCGCGTCGCGAGCGGCATCGAGAGGCTCTCGAGCGTCGTCGGAGGCGCTGTCGCCGTTGAGGAGGAGGAGGAGGAAGTAGAGGAAGAAGGCGACACTGCGCCGGCAGCGGTCTCGGAGTTCAGCATGTCGCTCGCAGCGTCGGAAGAGAAGAACGGCGAGTGAGCAGCAGGGGCGATCGGCGCCATTCGCAGCAGCACGGGGCGGCGGCGCGAGACGTCGAGGGCGAGCGAGAGGATGTGCTGGCTGCGCTGGTCGTCGCCGGCAGGCGATAGGAAGACGAGTGAGTGGCTGTTTGCGCTTACTCGCTCGCAAAAGCCATTACTGTGGCAGTAGCTCCCGAGTGTTTCATAGCACTTCAGCTATCATCTAACACAGGTGTAAAATAGCGCTGTACAGATTAAGCAAGGTTTGCAAAGCTTGAAAGGTGGAGTTTCAAAGTCGAAGTGGAGCTAATTATACTTTATAGGTAAGCGATCCATATGTCTTCCGATTCGACATATCTTGTATGTTTCTAAGGAAATAGTCGAATGTTAACCAGGCACGCTCCTGTCCGAGCTCGGATTGGCCGAAAGCATGTGGAAGGCTATTCAAAAACTAGCTCACGGCGTTTACCAAATTGCTAGTATAGCATTGCTGTCTATAGTTGTAAATATATTCAAATGTATTTACAACTATAGACAGCAATGCATTATACTCTCGTTTTATTAGCAAATTTTGACCACTCAAGTTTCTGATATTACGTGATCTGGCAGATGCTAAAGTATACAAAATCAAGTATAATATGCAACTGATAGACAAAAATCAGTACACGCTGCAGAGCGCGCTAGTGGAACACCAGCTCTCTTGCACAACCTCAACCTCGATCGATCGCCGCTGCTCTCCGGCTCACTTGCTGGTTGCTCGCACACATACCTCCAGGGAACTCCAGGATACACGCCGGTGCTGGAAGATTGCCAGCCTCCGGCAAGAGGCGACACGCAGCATCGAGACATCGTGCAGTACTTTGAGTCGACTGCCCGGGCGAAAGCGCAGCATGTCGTCGCGCTTGGGTCGCCTGCCACCGCCTCCCAGCCACCAGCACCACAAACGCTTGCGGTCGGGTCGACGGATCTGTACACTGGAGGCGTCAGCAGTTCCTCGTCTCGAGCATCGTTTCGCGGACGCGCCACTCGAGATAATCGGAGTCGCAGTCGCAGTTCGAAGCATCGCAGCAGCAACAGCAGCAGGAGACGAAGTCGGAGCCGCAGTCGAGAGTCGACCAAGAGGCAATCAGCAAGGAGCTCTTCTCGGAGCCGAAGCAGAAGTCGCAGTCGGAAGCGCAGCCGCGTCGAGCGCGGGAGGTGAGCGAGTCGGCAGTTGATCATCCACCGCGCACGTG